>SNQJ01S0113802.1:60744-85258 GCA_010110895.2 Picea sitchensis
GAAGGATAATAAATTATCACCAAAGTACTATGGCCCTTATAAGGTGTTGCAAAAGATTGGTACTATGGCATACAAATTGGAGTTGCCTGCATCTTCAGGAGTACACCTAGTTTTCCATGTTTCATGCTTAAAGAAGGTTATAGGTGATAAGATCCCAGTTCAAACTATATTTCCAGAACTTGACAAGGAAGGAAAAATCATATTGGAGCCTGAAGCCATCACCGACACAAGAATTCACTAGTTGAGGAATAGATCCATTTCAGAGTATCTCATTAAATGGAGGAAAATATCGGTTGAAGATTCCACTTGGGAAGATGAATCTTTTATACAGAAGCATCTAGAGTTACTCAAGCATTGTGGACAACACTTGTCTCAAGGGGAGGGGCATGTAAAGACCTAAATAGTGGCTCATTACCCTTAATTGGGGCATATTACATTAGTAATGTTATTTTATTGATGTCGTCTTTAGTCCATTAATTGTAATTATACCTCCTAGTCTCCTATATATACCAAGGAGACATTTTCATTTGGAATCATCTTGGAATTGAACATTTATGTGGGCATAAGGAGGTTGCCCCCTCGAAGAGGTTTATTATCTAAATTTCTCTCTTTTTCAAGGCGTTGAGTACTTGTTCTGAGGTTTTTCTATGCTATATTGATATTTGGTTCCTAACACATGTGTTCATATTACAAGGGATAATTCACATTGGATGCCTTGTTAGTGGAAGATTTATACACAAATGGTAAAATATTTAACTGGTGTAGTTATATGTTGAAGAATTCCTCATTGTTTGTGAGGAAGTTTAGGAGAAGGGTGGCACGTTCACATATGGATACCTACTTCTAGACTTTACAATGTTGAAGTGGAGGCCATCCTTGGGCAGATAGCTATCACTTGCAGACAAAGGGTGCCTTGCAAATATGTTTGAACCCTGGCATGCAAGATCGGACTCCGAGAATATGGAATTCAAAAATGTTGTGTTCCTAAAATGGTACACTCAACAGATTGATGCCACCCAAAATATGCACATACCACATGAACTCCTGAATCAGAACATGACAAATATMTCATTCRCCTTGAATCACCACAACACTTCTTTCTGGACAAGGCATGCAAAGCCATCCGATTTCAACATGAGGCCATTACCATTCTATCTGGACAAAGAAACATTTGACAAAGAGGTCATGTCATGGTCGGGAGTTAAATGCAACCTACGCAAATCGGGAATGCATTACCTTTTTTCTGTCAGAGTTGTTGAAGAAGAAGAGTTCAACAGAGGAAGCCAGTTCGAGTATGAGAAAAGCAAAGCTACCGCCAAAGTATACAATTTTGTCAGACTCAAAAGAAGAGAAAGAACACCAACTGCAGCGCCCCAAAAGGCCCTTACCTAGACGCCCCAAGCTTCTGGATAAGGCAGTATTCTCAAGTAAGACCATTAATGATATATTAATTGTTGCATTTATAGGTGAGGTTTCTGCTAAAAATGCCAGAACTAGTGTTTCCCTTATAGTTATCCAAGCCAAAGTCATAAGCGCTCAGCCCATATTGAGTGCTCTACCTCACACCTGAGAAACCACTCATGTTGCACAAACTGTTATTCATATTGTTGATGATCCTGAGCAAGAGCCTAGCACATATTCTACTATAATTGTTGAGAAAGAACCCGAACCAACACCCAAGGACATTGCAGTCCCACCGCCACCCAACTCACCAGAACCCATGCAACTAGACATCGAGAGAACCTTGGGAAATTCAGAGATATTATCCTATCAGTTGCTCCACTGAGCCAACCAAATGTTCCAGTAGTGTCCACTCCAGTCACTCTTCCCTCTACAGAGAGATAACAACCACCAGTGCCAGAACTCACCCAATTTTCATACATCCCACTCTCGAGTTCTTAGTCTCCAAGACCAGATATTCTCACTAAGGTTCCACTGGGTCTGGATGGGACCCCAGAAGGTCCACTCACAMCAAGGATAGTAACGCAACAAGAGTTGGAGTCTCAAGTATCAAAGGAGACTCATTTAGGGAAGAGTACAATTTCATTTAAAGAGAAGTTAGAACCAGTACTCCAAGATCCACAACAATGTGTGGAAATGTTACAAATCTGCCTGGCGTAGGCGAAATTTATCCCTCTACTTCCTATATCCATAAAGAAAAAAATAGCCTAGAAGTTGCGAGGACCATCCCTAGGAGATGAAGAGTTTGGGATACCTTCAGAACAATCCATGGATAGCAGGATTATGCTTCAAATTAAAATCCCACTGGAAGCTACAGTCACACCTAATGAGCTAGCTCAATTTTCGACACCGCAACTAGTAGGCTTGATCAGAGCCTCTACTAATCACTTGGAGCAATGAATTCAACAAGCTGAAAAGAAAATTGAACTTTGGAGACATGAAGGGCTATTGGAACAAACAAAAAGGATGAATGAGGAGTATTTAAAACTCCATGTGGAGAATAAAATGGAGAAAATTAAGGAAACGTTAACAGAGGTTTGGTCGACTTTCAGGAAAGAGGCACCTCAACTACCAGAGTTCAGCGCAACCGAAGAGCTAGAGAAGCAACTCGAATTAGTCCAGGAAGCATGGGACATGTTGTTCTATAAAGTAGAGGACCTCCAAGAGAAGTTGGAGGGAATGAATTTAAAGGTCGAGGCACATCCTAGAGAGCTCCAAAAACAACTAGAAAGGTTTTTTCTTGGAAGGAAACAATGCCATATATATGTTGCATAAGAATATCATTGAGTGCACTACCATATTCAAGGAAGTAAGTGATTGGATAGGTGTGATAACTCGATGCAACCAAGCGTTGGACGAATTACGCATGAAAATCCAAACCCTTAACAAAGAATTTTCCACAACACATGATCCTCTGAAACAACAAGATAATTTTTATGAGATTCATCACATCGACAACACTTTGAATGCCCTATTTGAAGCTCAAGAAGTGGCCAAGAAGGAATTAAGATAATTTCAACCAGTAGTACAAAATGAATATCTCCAGATTCAATAGGTGGATACACTAGCGGATGAAGAATGGAATGTTCTTATTCCATCAAATCCAAAGGAGTTTATCACTAGTGCAACGCAATAGTTTGTCGCAGAAGCATCATTGCTTGCCAGGAAGTGGCAAGAAAAAATTGAACATTTTTAGGAGGTCGAGGAGAAACCCTTGGAAATAGTACCAGAGTTGGGCCCTTCATTTGAAGGATCCAAGGAATAAAATTATCGAGTCATGGATGGAAGTAGGTTGGAAGAATAAAGAAAATCCACAGAAGGACCACAGAAGGACCACAGGCCAAATCAAAGACCAGAGAAGAACCAAATACTTGACTCGGGGTGAGTCAAGGATTATGGTTGGGGCCTGTTGGGACCTTTGTTTTGATGTATAGAAGTTGCACAAGCTACCACGGAGTCAGATAACCAAGAAAAGGAGGGAAAATAAGGCTTATCGAAAGAGTGCGCAAAAGAAAGGCGCTGGACCAGAAAATGGTTGGAGGCCAACGTACAATCATTTTTGTGAGGAACAGTTGAAACAGAATCAAGAAGAGAAGAGAACTCACTGGTTCTAAATCAAGAAAAGAAGGAATTATATTGTAATCGAGAGGTGGGAGAAAAGTAGAGAAGTAAGAAGTGAGTTATGAGTTAGATATGAATTGTAATGAAAACTAGTCTCGTATTACTGTAGAGCTAGTAATGGGATTCCTAGTTTGGTCTGGTATTGTTTTGAGATGTACTTGATGGCCCTATCAAGTATGAATTTGTATATGTCTGATATAAGTTGTGCATTTATTTGGAGTAAATCCTACATTATAATAGAATTTTGATGGAGAAAAAATTCAAGAAAAGACCCATGTTTATGATGATTCATGTGTTCATATAATGATATGATGTTATCTCTTTTATGCATGATGTTTATGTGTGTTCTTTATGATGATTTGTACAACTCTTTTCTTATTCCTTGAGTTATGAGGTGTTGAGGGATTCAATATACTTAAGCTATATTTTGCAAGAATGGTAGTAATATTGATAACTCATAAATATGAATAAGCATTCTCCCTACCCTTCCCTAATTCATTATGTCCCAGTCGTGCTTTGGGTGAGACTTCTTCCCTTTTGAGAATATGAAAGTGATAGTGCACTAGACTACATCGGTACCATTTTTTTGGTAACCTAAAGAGTACCCTGATCTAAAAAAATTTGCACCAACATATCATTTTGGAAAGGATTAGGCTCTGATTTTGAGGACTTAGTTAATTTCTTTTCCAACAAGTAATTAATCAATTTACTTTCAGCATGTGTGATTTATTTGCAGCAACCATGGTGTGATATTTCAATTCTACAAGAGTAATTTAGGATTTCAATTCTACAATTAGTGTTACTGCATGCAGTTGGGGGTTTCTTCGGGAGGCAGTTGACTCATACGCCTGATACCTGCATCCTTTGTGTTTATTTCCAAGCATGTGTGTGTTCCTAGAGTTAGATTGTTGGGGTTTCTTTGGGAGACAATCGATTCATACTCCTGATACTTACAACTGGTGTGTTTCATTTCCAACATGTTTGTTTCCTTTTTGGAACGTGTGACATTTACTTTCCTACAAGTGTAGTATTATTTTTCTACAAAAGTGCGATTTCAATTCCTGCAAGGGTGGATTCCTGTAAAACCTTTCCATATCTTGAGAATTGTCTATACTTTGGCCACAAACGTGTTCACTGAGACTATGACTACAACAAATCGAAAGAATAGGTGTTCCTTCATATATAGTGCATGATAACTCGCAAGTTGTATACGATCCACAAACTGACAATTAAATTCACATTCTTTCTAACTATCTTCTTGAGAAATTAAGGAGGTGATTAAAAAGACCCAACAATCTTGGTAGATACATTGGAGTGGGTTGATCTTGCATCATTTCCAATTTCCTTCAACCCCTTTGCTTGTTGTTGTTGTTTTTGTTGGTTTTCCTTTTGCACTTATATTCTTTCTTAGATTAGGAATATTTTTGCATTACAATTGGAAAAATTAACAGAAAAGACAAAAATTATTGCACACTTGACTTCTTTTGAAGCATTAGTGAAAATAGTGCATTGGTTCTTCATATTTTGTTTTCAGATTCTTGAAAAAATTCCATATCTGAATTTCTTGTTGGTTTCCCGGGGTGTCTGGTTTCATTTACAAAAGTTGCAAAGAAAATGAAAATGTCTCTTCCCCTCCCATAACTAGATTTCATTTAATCGAAAAAATTTCCATTGGCACATTTGTATTTGCTTGGTTGGTTCAAGAGTCATAACATCATAAAAAATTTCAGCCACTTCCTTTTGACTTAAGAAACAACCATAAAAAGAAAATGTTAATCTAAAATTTATTAAACTTTTTATTTCATAGTGAACCAACATTAAATAGACTTAGGACATTGGAATAGGATTGGAGAGTAAACTCTCCAAGGCCATGAAAATGAAACTTAGGAGTCATTGAAGAGTGATAAATCCATTCTTGCAACCAGTGGGTTGGGAGAATCCTCTAAAACATGATTTAAGCATGAGGTTTCATTGGGGAAATTAGGGAGATTACCCCTCTCTGCTTGTTTTGGCGTTTGTGGTATCAATTTGATTTCTATGTATAAAAAGGTTTCATTGGTGCCACACCTTAAAAGCTTTGGGTTTAGTTACCCTTCCCTTATGTGAAATCAGACATATGATTGTTCGGTCGATCATTGATTGTGAGGTAGTAGCCTTAGTGACCATTCCTAGGTAGCTACAAAGGTGATGTAGGTGTATCGTTCCAGTAGTACCTGGGGAAGATATTCATTCACGGTCTCAGTTCCCCCAGAGGGTGCCCGTCTTAATAAAGGGTACTTGCATCAGTTAAGGTTTTTTTTCATAGGTCATCGTAATTGTTCCTCATACATTTTGTAGACAATCTTGTGGGCAATTCATCTCCCCCATAGGGTTGTTTTTCGGAAGGCCCCTGAGACAATTGGTTTTCTTTTTGTTGTCCTAGTTTGATTAGGGGTGTTCTCTTTGAGTCTGAGTCTACATCAGCCTTAGGTTGAATTGTGTTTGGATTTGTATAGATTACATTCACTATGGATGAATCACCATGCCAATCATATCAATTACGAGGACTCAAACCAATCACATAGGTGAAACTAACTCTAAAGAGGTATGAGACAAGTGAAAAAGAATTCAAAGGGAATTATATTTGGTTTTATGAGACTGGTTTGGTCAAAGTGGAAGTGTCCATAAAAATTTCCTCCACCAAATTTTAACCCTCCTTTGACTGAGCCAAACACACCTCTAATTGTCCAAGTAAGGGAGATCTTTAGTGAGCATTTTTATTTGTTCATCACCCCTCCCATCATGTTAGGACCAAGTGTTTCATCCATTGTACCTAATCCATGAAGCCCATCATCAAGTGGGAATAGGGAATATCCCCTCGAGGGCATCCACATGATGTCCATGTTACCATTCCTTAGCACCATTGGACCTACACTTTCCATGCCTTTTTCTATAGGCACTTTGATCTGGGGGATTTCATCTATGTAATATTTTTCATCTATTGGTATACCTAGCATTCATATGCCCATCCCATACATTTTGATTCCCACTTATGGATCCTTTTCTAGTGTGGGATGAGCCTTGGTTTCAGCATGGGAGGTGGAAATCCTTCCACCTCCACAAATCCTATGAGTGGCCCTACATCATGAAGTGTGGGTGTATTATTTGGGTGGAATATTTCTAGTGGTTTGGAGTTGTCTCTAGTCAAGTTTGGGGTAGAAGTACATCAAGAGGTTTCAACTTTCCTTGGGGTCCCATCCCTTGGGGGAAATTTTTCACAATGGGGGGACTTTCCCTTTTCAACACATCTAGTCCTGGGGGTTTCTTCCCTAGGGATGATTTTCAGAATGTTTTTCCTGTAGGGTCCACATTTACTCCTGGGGGAATGTTTGGTTCTTGGAGCAGTCATGCTCCTGGAAGTACCACCATTCCTAGGGGCACTCACTCTTCGTGAGCTCCTCAACCCTCCATTAGTAAAAATATAGGGGGACTGCAAGGTTCATCTAAGACAACAGAGACTATGTATCCCTCCCATTATTCATTTGCGTCATTTCCTTTCCTGAAAACATTAGAATTACCTAATTTTTCATGGTTGATGAGACCCTATTGCCCATAACCCTTTATGGTCAGCAATTCCTTCCAAGCTACTATATGATATCCCAAAGTTTGACAGAAATTTAGGAGAGGACCCCTCCACAGACATCCTGACAAGCCACTCATGGTTCTCATCAAGATCATTGAGGATGATAGTGTGAGGTTGTGTACTTTCCAGATATCCCTTATCGAAGCTGCTTCAAAATGGTACATTGAATTAAAAAGAGGTTCCTTAAAAAGTTTCATCAACCTAGCAATGGAATTCTTAACACATTACCAATTTCCCATACAATACAAGATAGAGACAGAGCTCTTGACTTCACTACATCAAGATAATTCCATTCACATTTTCTATCATATACATGAGTGGAGATGAAGAAGTAGGATTATTAAGACCCAAATTTCAAACAAAATCCTAATGGAGTGGTTCACAAAGTACCTCCTACCAAACATTTCCTGAGATGTAGCTATGGTTGGGGCGATCACTGAGGAGAAAGCCATTATGCGCGCCCAACACTTAGACTTGATTTACTCTCGGTTGGGTACACTTTATGACATCATCCCAAATGCTCCTCGATCTTATATAGATCCAAGGAAGCTATCCCCGAGACCCCATGCCGATGGTGTGGTTGGTTCTATATCCCATGTTTTTGTAGACCAGTTAGTTGATCAGATGAGTCAGATGTCTCTTAAGTCAAATTTTTGAACTAGCTCTCAAACTCTTGTGGTCCCTACTCATACCTTCAAGGTTAATTTGGTGTAGTCCATGCAACCAAAGAATCCTCAACAATCTGGAGGAAAGAAGAAAAGGAACAAGAAAAATAATTCCAACACTAAGAAAGGGATTTCTCCCACTCAGAACACCTAGGAGGAGGGAACTAAAGAAAAGACAAAGAGTCAGTTTCCATGTATTATTTTTGGGGAATACAACCATAGTCATCAGTGTCCCCATAAGGATGATATTCATCACTATTTAGCAAAGAAAAATCCCCCCTAGAAGCCTTCTATCTTAACTCATCCTTTCCCTCTTCAAACTCAATATATGGTTGCAACAAATACTACCCCTTCGCAAGGGGGAATGGAAGGTACCCCTCCTCATGAGGGGTCTTCCTTGAATTATCCCATTTTTATGTGTGACCAAATGGTTAATTTGTAGACTCGGGGCAAAAACTATGAAATTTTGAAGCGTTCCCATGCTGCACCAGAAGCAGCATTTTCTTCCCATCCTGGTGGCCCTCTTCAGTTTTAGAAGCCATCTTTTGATGCACCGTTTAACCCCCCGAAGGGCATAATTTGACACATGATTCATAATACCAACACACAGACCACCCACAACTATATTATTGTGGAAGAATTGGCCCATGCGCCATGTGCCATGTCTACACTTGAAGTTGTCCAAAGCTTCCTGGTGTGGTGGAAAGCCTTGTTGTCTACCATAGTTGGGGTTGATATCTCATAGTCTAGTTTGATGATTTTCCATTCTTCTCGGGTTACTCACAGGATATCCCATCAGGTTTCCTTCCATATCATAGTGTGATTGATGGGGAAAAACATCTATCGAATGGTGGTGGATGAAGGAGCCTCGACTTGAATAATTGTTATTTCTTGTTGGAAGGCCCCGACTATCCTAACCTTGACATGTCTGCAACACTGCTGGAAGAATTTGATGGACACATATTCCAACCTCATGGAATCATCACTGCCTTGCCCATCGATTTAGTTGGTAATATTATATTTTTTCTCATGGAGGTCGTCGATGCACCTCTTGAGTACAATTTACTACTTGGACATACTTGGTTCTACGAGATGATTTTTGTTGTCTCATCGGTATTTAGGGTCTTATGCTTCTCTCATCAAGGGAAAATAGTGACAATCGATCAACTCGTGTTTTGTACCCCATACCTTGGATTCAATGTGGGTTCAAATATACCCTTTGTCAGTGATACTCAATAGTATTTCATGAACGTTGGTGAAAGAATGTTCAAATATCCTTCGTTGATGGGAATTTTCCCCCTTCCCTCACCATCTCCTACTGCATATATTTCTTCGATCAACATGATTTCATCATTTACCATTAGATCCCTTGGGTATTTTTATCCTTGGGTGGTACCTCATCCTAGGGATGTTTATTCATATGGAGAATCCATGCCACTTACCCCAATAGATATTTCCTATCATGTGATCCAGTCAGCATCTATTGGCCTTGATTTCGATTCCCATTAGGATGTGGAGTCTTATCAGTACCCAAGGCCTTCTTGGGCCATCACACCTCTTCCTAGTTCCAATGACTTCCTAGATCTTGAACTTCAATGCGATGAAGCTATCATGGAGGTGATGGCTTCACCTGATATGTCATGGGAGGATTTGCACCATCACACATCTTTTCTCCCCAATTTGGAACAATTGGAGGAAGAAATTACAAATCCTATTGCCACTGATAATTCTTAATGGTTCAAGTCTACCATTATGATACATGATGTGTTTTCCACAGGGAACTTGGTGAATACTTCCAAAACTATTCCCATTGACATTTCACAAAATCCATGTGTCATGGAACAAATCCTTATAGGTTTCGATTGTTCACCCCAAGAAATCGAACTATAAATCACACTATTTAAATAATTTCACAATGTTTTTCCTTGGTCCTATGAAGCGATTCCTACCATTGACCCCGAATTTTCGAACATGATATTAAGACGTATGAATGAGACAAGTCGTTTTGAAAGAAGCTTTGTCCATTCAACTCAGATAAAGTTGTTTCCATCAAGGTGGAGGTAGAAAATCTTCTTCATGCACAAATTATCTATCTCATTCCCTTGACTGAATGGGTTTCCATCATTTTTTTCACTGAGAAACAAGGCATTATTAGGGTCTATGTCGATTATAGGGATTTGAAAAAATCTTGTATGAAGGATAAGTATCCAACCTCGTTCATTGAACATAATATCAATGAATGTGATGGTAGTGAAATATTCTCATTCATGGATGGTTTCTCAGAATATAATCAAATCGAGATCAAACTGGAAGATCAGCACAAGATTGTCTTCATTTTTCCTTGGGGTACTTTTTCTTATCATAAGTTACCATTTGGACTTAAAAACATTGGTACCACATTTCAATAGGCCATGTCATAATCTTTCCATGACATCAAAAAAATTGTAGAGGAATACTTAGATGATTTGGTTGCTCGTTCGAAGCACCACAAGGATCACCCAAGTCACTTGCGGGTCATTTTCATTTGATGTTGCTACTATAACATCAGTTTGAATCCACATAAATGAATCTTTTATTTTGTGCCTAGGAGATTGTTAGGATTCATTGTATCCAAGTATGGGATCATGGTTGAACCCTTAAAGGTCGAGGCTATTGCCAATTTTCCTCCTCCTCGTACCATCATCCAACTTCAAAGTTTGCAAGGGAAGGAAAATTTTTTGAGTAAATTCATTGTCAATTATGTGGAGATCACAAAATGCTTTATGTGTCTGCTGAAGAAAGGTCTCCCTTTTGTGTGGGATGCCCAATCCCAACAATCATTTGAATCCTTGAATAATTCCTTGATGTCGACTCCCTTATTGATCCCTCCTGATTATAGTTGAGACTTTTTTCTCTATCTTGAATCCTATGAATTCATCATCGCCATGGTGCTCATCCAAGAAGACTATGCACAATGAGAGCACATTATTTACTATCTTAGAAAAGGATTTGCTAGATTGATCTTCTATACTCTCATGTTGAGAATTTTTCCTTGGAATATGATACATTATCCAGCGTTTATGACATTAGATACTCTTTCAAAAAACCACTGTCATTTCCGATGCAACCCCATTCAACACATTCTCAGTCGAAAGATCATTGGGGGATAGTATTCGAAGTGGATTGTGATCCTCCAAGACTTTGACCTGGAATTTGTTTCCTCCAAGTCTAAGAAATATTTTGCATTCACAGATTTGATTCATGAATTTCCTCGAGATGATGAAGAACCCGTGGTTAATGACTCTTTCCCTAATGAGTTTTTATTTCTTATTGACTCGTCTGATCCATGGTATGGAGATGTCTTGGTATACCTCCATAATTAGCATTTCCATCCTCATCTTTCTCATGATGAACGTCGATTCATAAGGCATCAAGATAGACACTACATTTTTATGGATGACACCCTTTATCGTCAAGGGTTTGATTTGATTTTGTGTTGTTGCCTTATCCATGAGGAAGATGAAAGAGTTTTGATTGACTACCATTTTGGGGCATGTGGTGATCATCTCTTTGGGTTGGCCATGGCCTAGAATATATTGCGTGTTGGATATTGTTGGCCCGTGATCTTCAAGGATTGTATGAATGTGGTCCATAAATTTCATTCTTTTCAAATATTTACTCATAAGATGCACGCTCATCTTGCTCCACTTCATCCTATGGTGACCATTGGTCCCTTTGATAAGTGGGGGATTTATTTTATGACATGTAATCCTACCTCGGCTAATGGTCATGGATACATCATCATGGCTACTAACTACTTTAATAATTGGGTCGAGGATTTTCCTACATTTTCCAATGACAGTACCACAGCTGCACTTTTCGTGTTCAATCATATTATCGCTAGGTTCGGTGTTACTAAGACCATAGTGACGGACCATGGGTCCCATTTTTGTAACAAGATGATGACCAAATTACATTCTAGGTTGGTTTTTCACCATGAGAACTCAATTCCCTATTACCCTCAAGCTAATGTCCAGGTAGAAGCCATAAATCATATTCTTAAGACTATGATTCAGAGGATGTTAGGAAAAAACAATAAAAACTGACATCTTATGTTATTTTGATCATTATGGGATTATCATAACTCTACCAAAATTGTCATTAGATTTACACCTTTTCAACTTGTTTATGGTCTGGAGACAGTATTATCGATTAAATGCAAAATGCCAGCATTGAAACTTGTCATAGAATTGTTTCCTAACACCTCCATCAAGGAGGAGCGTCTCTTGGATGTGGCTCGTATTGATGAACAACATCGTGATGCTACTTTGGCCAATGAAACACACAAGAAGTGCTTCAAATCCCAATATGAAAAATATGTTTGTCCTCGTGTCTTTTCACAAGAAGTGCTTCAAGTCACCCTCCGAAATTTTTGTGACCAAGATCATGACACATTAGGTGCAAGGAATTTTGAACTATTTTGGCATGGCCCCTACATTGTTAAATCTGTCTTGAAAAGAGGGGCCTACAAGCTAGTTGACTATGAATGAAACCCTCTTTCGAAGCATCACAATGGGATCTACCTTAATAAGTATTATGCTTAGGCCATATGGCCACAAGATGCTTTGTACATAGGTGTGTTTTGTTTTTGGAGTGGTTTTCTTTGGTTTTTTCATGTGTTTATTGTCTCAGTTAGATGCTTGTCATGATTTATGCTTGATTTTCATATGTCATCATCCTCATCAGTCTACATGGGATATGTTGATGGTGCCATTCGTAGTACCCGGAACATTGCTTCCACTACTTGGGTGATATTTTTTCCCACTGGAAAGATCGTGAGATCATGAGTTTTCTATCTTGGGCCTGCAACCAATAATATTGTAGGATATAGTGATGTCATTGAACTATTGTACGAATCCCTCACCCTTAGAATTCATCATCTAGTTGTTAGATTGGACTCCCAACTTGTGGTCTTACAGTTGAATCACACATATAGCATCAAACACCCCATTCTCTTGCATAAATATTTAAGGGTGCATCCTCTTGAACGTTACTTTGATAATATTGAATATTTCCATGTCCAAATAAGATCTAATGCATTGGATGATTCGTTAGCTAACTACATGTTAGACTGGAATTTGTCTCATAAAATTAAGTATTTAAGAATGTATGTACACAAACATGGGTCATTAGTCACATCATTTAAACAGCCATAAGTAGAAGTTGAAACAAAACATGTATATCTATTTGCAAAGTGTGATTACATCCTTCCAAAAAGAGGTGCATACACAAAATCAGGGCTCTATTGGCCTCCTGATACATATAGTTCCAACCATCCAATATCAATGTCTAATATAAAATGGGATTCCACTGGCTAGTTAGTCCTCACGTTGACCACCATGGTAGCACAAGATATCCCAAGCCACCTTTTGAAGAATTCAGTGAAAGGGGTGGGAAACACCCTCTATGTGTTTCCACAGGAGTGGTGGCATATAATCCTCTAGCGTGGGGGGGACCCCCATGGTCATCCCCTCTAGGTTGCAATGCACTCGACACAATTATTCACTGCTTCCACCTCCTTCCCCTCCTAATTCCTCATTTTTCCTACTCCAACGATGATGTCGACCCCATACCTATGAACGCTCTAGTCCTACATCTACCAAACAATAAATTTTCTATCTATGCACCCACCAAAAAAAATCATATATGTCAAAAATACAAAAAAATGGAAATAAGAAAAATACCAAAAACACATTTTCCCATGGGGCCCCACGCCTCTCCCAAGGGGATCGAAATCTCCAGATCCTATCAAAATTCAATCCTTACATAGGGAAATCCTTACTATTAACAATCTAATGGTGCCATCAAATGTTTAATTCCACTCCATACCGATCTAGATGATGCCACATTGGTACTCTCCCCATGTGCTCCACCCACAACATCATTTCTGGTTCTGAGGGTGTTGGCTCACCCATCACTATCTAGGGCCTCAATTGAGGCACTCATCCCATGAATATGGCCACTAAGAGGGAGCCATACTAGAATTTATTTTTCTTACCTCTCTTACAACGAGATAGTTTGGTTTTCATATTGGTGAGAACTCCCTCGCACTAGTTGAAGATGGTTGGCTCCAAACACATCAGGGCCACCTGCATATTGGTCTTGGATGCTAAATGAGGGCATGTTGATCCCATAGAATAAGTGATACAGAATAGGATGTTCTTGAGTAGTAAATCTACAATATCTTGAATTGGTATATTTCCACTCATCTTGTGAGAA
The DNA here is from genome assembly GCA_010110895.2 of Picea sitchensis. Taxonomy (NCBI): domain Eukaryota; kingdom Viridiplantae; phylum Streptophyta; class Pinopsida; order Pinales; family Pinaceae; genus Picea; species Picea sitchensis. The sequence continues at coordinate 74,872 of SNQJ01S0113802.1, forward strand.
CCATACCGACAATACTCCTCAATGAAGTCCATGATTGAGTGCTCATATCCACCTGGTGAATAATATAACTTCCATGGTATACCCATCCAATACAATCTAGTACAAAAGTACACATCATCCATGTCTAGTTTCAGTACTTTACCCTGAATGATAAATCATTTATGGTCAGGGTCCCAGTACTGAATGAGTTGGTGCAATAAATACTCATGGGACCCAAGCAGTAGAAAACAAAATAACTTAAGTATCCTACACTCCCAAAGAGATGAAAAGGTTGTTTCATCTCCTTGGGAATAATAATGTTCATCCTCAAGGTATCATTCTTTCTATTCAATCATATTGGTTGGTTACCTATATCCAGGAAACAAAAACAGGAGAAACATGTTAGCACAAAAACACCCAAAACACGACATGCTCAAAAAATACACCCAAAACTTATGTGCACGGTTGATTCATCCAAGGAATGTTCCTTTGTCATCACATGAATAGATATATGGATTATTTAATGCATCATGTGACCCATATAGAGAGACACATGATGATGCTCCAAAAATCGGGCTCAATCGCTTGCTTTACAAGCCCGCAGACCATGCATTTCCCTATTCAACCCCAACAAAAAAAAAAAGGAAATGAAAATGAGTTTCTTAGTTCTTACCTAGGTATGATAACTAGCTATATGGTTGAGATAAATATCCAGAAAGATCTCCCCACTTACACTTGGAGGATGGTTTCTTCCATAATATCTCCATGTTAGCCTCTTTCTCATATACAATCATTAAGTCCTAGTATACCACCTTTATGTATGTCACATAACTAGGATATAGTTGTTATCCTAAGTGTGTTTCTAGATTCCTATATTGCCTCCTCCTATATTATCTCTCGATGAGGTTTCGATGTGAGAGAAATTGAGGTGGTTTCATTATTGTATTATATATTTGTATCATTACAATGAATACAAATTCATGAATTATGGCTTAGGAATTTTCCGCTAAACTTCTTGTCTTAATATTGTGTGTTGAATTTCTTCACTCCACACTTCTCTCTTAGCAACTGAAGAATGAGTTTTTACCAAGGCGATTTTTCCTTTTATAACTTTTTTGGGAAATAAAAAATTATTTTTTCACTATGACACCAAGTAAGTGGGGTTTTGTTAATTATTTGAGATCATTGTTGTTTTAATTCCATTTTTCATTTAATTGACCTTGGAATCTAGCCTATGCACCTTGACAAGATGACAAGGACATTTTTTACAAATATAATGACATCCACTTAACTTGAGGTACGTGTTTTCCAGACCGACATATAGGGATATGATTTTCCCTACATTTCACGTCTTGTATTATTGATCTTCCATTCTATCGTTACACCGCCTTAGGGTCGATCTCATCTAGATGTGACATTATCCGCTCCTTTTACACATGAGTAGTGCCTACCCTTCATGGGCACCATAGTTAGAACCCGGATTTCCATTTGGTTCCCATGTTGTGTTTTCACGTAGGTTGGGGAGACCTCCTTTAGCCCTGTCGTGACTTAAAGTTAAGCCTCATTCTTCTCTCTTTTTCTATGTTATGGCCACATCTTGTGGGGGTTCCCGGATTTTTTTATTGTTTCTTAATGGTTTCCTATGCATTTGTTTCTTAATGGTTTCCTATGATTTTTTTTCTTGCATCATGCCTCTCGTCGTTGCGTTTTTGTTTTCCCACATCCCACTCATCGTTATTGCAGTAGCCTTGACCATTCACCTCTTTCATTATTTGGCCTTCATTTTTCATCCACCTACCCAGGGAGAGAAAAGTTACAAATATTGGACCTCACTTTCCCATACCACTTGCATTCATTTCTCTTAGGTTGATTCCATGTGCTTGGAACATAGGAGCATTATTGGCACATGGTTGGAGACCATGGTTCTCATATTTTTCCAACAAAGGAACTGTTGTATTCTATAACCCTGACATATTCAACCTTCCACAAGGTAAGGAGGTCTCACCCAAATCATTTTTGAGACTTATGTGAAATGGAGTGAGGTCAAAGAGAATGCAGTGGTGGGAAGAACGCAACCCAACTAGACCTAAGAAAAAGAGTATAAAAGATTATATGCAGACATCATAACCATAATGAAAGATTGAAATCCATAACCTATGGACAAACTCCTCTGGTGAGAGTATTCCTAAGCATTAATTGAACAAGTAAATAAACAGAGATAATATTTGTGCAGATGAAGATCTTAGCATTCACACACAATTGTAAAAAAAAATTAGGCCCCAAATAACATTTCATATATATTCATTACTCATATATCAAAGGAGAGTATACAATAGTCGGATCCCAAATTAGAAGAATCTATGTAACTACATTTCATGACTGGGTTTATCACAACCTTGGAAACAGAGCTAAGACTCAACACATTATAGATACAATTCTCAGTACAAAACCCAGGGTCGATATAGCTCAAGGTTCTACAATTAAATAACAATAGTTGTATCAGTATCAACATCTGCAACAACAACATCAACTACTTTGTCATGTTTCATAAAAAAAACTCTTATAGATTTCCACGAGACTTCTTAATTCATTTGTTATAGATTCTTGAGTCTGCATCTTCTTGGTTTCCACTATAAGGTTCTGGCACTTTCTGTTGTTCCTTCTAGCTAGCGGAAAATTGCATTCTTTTTTGGTGCTATGATATATCTCTTTCCACTACTCAAATCATCTATCGGTGCATTGTGTTGTTCCTCAACACACTCTAACTGCCTCGAAAATGTGCCATTTCTGCAAAATTGAGTCTTCTCCAAAAATGAAGGGTCCAACAGGCCCTGACCACAAACCTTGACTCATCCCGAGTCAAGTCTTCATCTCTTCACCCTTCCATAGAAAGGGTCGTAAGCTTATGTATATCCTCCACATGGATTGGGTAAGTCATGTCAATCCATAAATCACCTATATGTACTATGTTGATATAGAAATTTGTGTAGTGGGAAGCTTCTCCAGTAGTGTCGAAAACTGGTAAGTCACGAAGACACATTAGCATAGAATCTAACAATGGTGCAAAATCTAGTTTTCGTTGCCATTGAAAATTCCCATCAGGAAAGGGGACACAATCCATGTATGAATTAATTTCCATGTGTGGATGTTTTCCAGCGTTGGTAAAATCAAGGTCAAGCATCCTAGTTTGTTTCGACCTTTCCATAAAAATCACCCTGAACAACAACATGTGGATCAATAAATTCAGAAGGAATAGTGGGATTGGGGAGAGCTCCCTGACCAACTATACGAACCATGGGGATGGGTCCACAATGATAAACAAATCGCAAAAGAGGGGTGGTGCATAGATGTGGTCTCTCAGGGTGCTGAAGAGACTCGAGGACAAAATAGGTATCAAGAGGATGAGAATACCAAACGAGTTGCGACATCCCAGAGATGTAATTTTATAGGCCAGACTCAAGAGGTGAGGTGGTGACCATGCATTAACTATGACAACTCAATAATATCGACGTCAATATCGACAAAAATACCCTAATTATTCGAATATTTTTGATGGGATGGGAATTTTAAAAACATAACTAGCAAGATGGTGATTAAGTCGGGAAAGTAATGACTAGATCAGTGGAGGATTGTAAAAGGACAAACCATTGTGAACATTGAATATGGTTAGGATGATAGGTGACTTACAAGTCAATAGAAAGTACTAACGGTTGTAACTACCCATGTGACAGCGTATGGACATGGAATAAAAATATGGGTGACGTTAGCTATGGAATGACGTGATGACAATTTTCCCGGCCACAAAGTGAATGTTCGGGGTGGATGATTGGGACCGGACAACTAGACTCAAGAACACATAATTGAATTGACATGTCATCATATTATTGATAGAAAGAAAAATTGAAATACAAAGGAAAATCCTACCTAGGAATGCCACTCCTGACACATGAGGGTTGTGCACAATGCTTATTAAGAAAAAATGTAGGGTTTAAGGCATGCGCCATTCACCCAACCAAGATAAAGGATACCATTGAGTTGTGCAAGTTTAACTACTCCAGATTCGTGTATCTCTATAACAATAAATAGTCCAAGCTAGTTCATTTGTAACTTACTAGGATGATTTTGATACTTACTGTCATACAACATAAATTTGTCTCCTTGTGCAAAAGACTTATTCTTGATATTTCAGTCATGCTAGGACTTCTGTCAGGATTTTTCGATAGTCTAATGAAAGTATGCTAAAAATATGGCTTCGTCCAACTACATCAATTATGTAACTCTGGATGCAATGGACTCATCACGAGTCATCTTGGTATCTTTCGCAACAAATAGACTTGGTGATATAAATTCAACTAATACCATGGCCTCTCATCCATAAACTAATTGGAAAGGGGTATACTTTTGTAATTTCTTTGTGGTGATTTGATAGTCCCAAAGTACCACTGGAACTCTTTCATCACAATATTCATGGTTTGCGCAACATACCTTGGTCAATCCCTTTTGTAGAATCTTGTTGGATGCTTCCACTCTCTTGTTAGCTTGTGGATGGTAAGGGTTTCTCTTATGGTGCTAAATCAGAAATTCATGGGTGAGAGTAGCTATATTTTTGTTTATGAAATGTGTACCTTGATCATTGGTTAGAATCTAAGGGAAACCAAATCGAGTAATGATATTTCAAAAATAAATTTGGATGCAGTATCGACAAAACAGTCCCACACTGGTGTAGCTTCAACCCATCGCGTAAGATAATATGTTGTGGTAATAATGTACCTGGCAATGGAATGTTGAGCCAGTGGGTTTATGGTCCCAATGAAATCAACAACCCATTTTTTGAATTCTTGTAGAACTCTAATAGGGTGTAAAGGTAGTTCATCTCTCTGGGAGGTCTTACATACTATTTGACAAACATCACATGCTACAACATAGGATTTGGCATCCTTAAACACTATAGGCCACCATAACCCGGCTTGTAATATCTTATGTGCAGTAGCCTTGCCACCAACATGTCCATCTACAACTCCATCATGGCACTCCCATAAGATATTTGGTCTCTCATGATCCAAGACACATCCTCGGGATACTATCCAAACCCAACTTGTACAAGTATCCTGTGATAAGATAATAATTCATTTCCCTGATGGCTAAGTGTTTTTTTTGCGTTGCAGAATATTCCTCAGGCATTTTATCGGTCGTGAGGAATACCGCAATTTATGACAAATATTATGGAATAGCTTCAATGCAGAACAAATATGCATTAGGAAGTTGATCATCTAAGGCTCTTCCACTCTCACCAGACTCTAACCAAGAGAGGTGATTGGACCTAACATTCAACTTTACAAGATTAACAATAACATCAAAGGAAAATTTCTAAAACAATAACAACTATCTACATATTTTTCCTTCTAATACAAGTTTGTTAACAAGATATTTTAAAGTAGAATGATCAGTGAAAAACTTAAAGTGGCCACCTAACAAATAATGTCGAAATTTTTGTAAAGCATATACCATAGCCAATCCTTCCCTTTCTGTTGTGGTGCAGTTGCATTCAACCTGAGATAATTTTTGATTGGAAAAATATATAGGATGGTCAATATTCCCTTCTCCTGGTTGTGAAAGGATATCACCTAGCACAATATTGGATGCATCAATATGCACATGGAAATCCACGCTCCAATTGAGGAAAGTTAGAATGGGGGTTGTAATCAACTTTTCCTTCAAGGTGTCAAATGCTTTATTGCAAACTGAATTCCAGTGAAACCCTTTGGATTTCTTAAGTGTTGTGATACTTGTGTAGCCCCTGATAAATCGATGGTAATATCCAATATTTCCCAGGGTATTTTGAAACTTCTTGAAAGAATTAGGAGGATGCATACAGAGGATGACTGCAACTTTTGTAGGGTCCACCAACACTCCTTCCCTACAAGCGATATGGCCAAGAAGATTCCCAAATGGTATGCAAAAGATACACTTTTTTCAGATTGAGGGAAATCTGCAACTGGCGAAATCAATCCAACATTAGTCGCAAGAGACCAATATGCTCTTTGAGTAGACTGTATACCATCCAATCATCCAAATATACTTCAAACATTTATGGACTAATTCACAGAATGTGGAAATCATTATCCGAGAAAACATTGTTAGGGAATTCTTGATCCCAAACAACATGATGTTGTAAGCAAATGACCTCGACTATGTCGTGAAGGTAGTTTTCTTCTTATCCACTTTTGCAATCCTTACCTAGTGATATCCATAAAATCCATCGGTAAATCAATATGCTTCCCTTCCTGCAACCTGATCTAAAACTTTATCACTAAAAGGAGTCGGAAATGGGTCATGAACACAGGCATATTTAAAGCTTTGATAGTCAACACAAACCCTGATATCCTCCATACCCTTTTTAGTCTAAATGAAAATAGGGATGATCCACTTAGCCTCATCCACTGGGAATTTCAACCTATTTGCAACCATGCGATCAATATCCTTCTTGATTTTTTCTTTAACTCTGGGGTTCAGATAGTATGGTCGGTTCTTAACAGGTTTTTTGCCAGGCTTTAATTCAATTTTCATTTCTCCTAGATCTCCCTTAATTCCCTTCAGCTCCAAGAATCTAGTGGGTAATAGGTCCTCATATTCCCACAATAGGGCCTGAATTTTAGTTATGGTATATTCATCCCAATAATCCCCTACAGAGTCTATCTTGGGATGCTCTGTACAACCTATATTAACCTTACACAACTTCAAAGAGTTAGTGTAGGAGAGACTAGCTTCATGATAAATGATATCTTGAATATTCTTAGTGCCTTCGGATTATTTAAAGGATGGATGCCTAAGTTCTTCTAAATATTGAATATCATCTAGGCTGGTATCAATCTTACTACAATAAATAGGTAGTGGTGCAATAACACGATTTGTTGGTTCAAGAGATGGGTGAAAGTTGGACCAGAACAGATGTTTATACTTATAGAAAACTAAAAGGGGATAGGTGGGGTTGAACTTATTTGTGAACAACAAGCTTTGAATTTGTTGCAATGAAACAATGAGTTCATGGGACTTACTTGTAAAAGATAAATCTTGGAAAAATTGGTGTTGAAGGACATCCCAGCAGTGGGTTTTCCTTCGGGTTTCTTCATGTATATACCAGGCTGTGTGGATTGGTCCTAGTGAATGAACAAAATAGTGTACCCAAAAACCTCGGGGCAGTTTCGTGATTGTCCATACTCTAACGCAGTGCACAACATGCTCATGTGGATTAAAAGATCCATCATATGTGTCAAGGATAAGAATGAGAGTCTTTTGTTTCTAGTCTCAATTTTCTTGACTAACTTGGGAAGGAGGGATAAAGCAGTGCTATAGGGAAATTTTGATATCCTCCCACGAAGGTAGGTTACTTTTGTGGGTGCCCCACCAACTAGATGGAGAGGATTGAAAATGATATCAAGTGACGACATCCTCTGTTCTACCCCAACTTTTTCTTCCATTTCAACCAGAAAAGTGTGTGAATCAGAGAGACTGTCATATATTGTATCCTTTTCAATTTCAGTTTCGATCCACCTAGCTACTCGAATAGTAGTGCATCTTCTTGAGAAATTTTCATATCATCCCTGCTACCAATTTTCGAAATTTGCCTCCGAATATTCCCCGACAGACTGAATACTTCACCAACTGACCGAACCATCTACGGTATGTTTAATGTAGTTTGTGCGGTTTCCTTTAGTCGCAGTATACAGATGATCCAATACATCAAGTTCCATGTTATCTTTTGAGGGTTCAATGTACCATGGTCCTAGGTATGGAACTAACGATTGAACCACTTTCATACCATTCGCTTCAAAGGTCATGGATTCCTTCTTCAGGTCGACCATAGCATAATTTTTGTATGCCCAGTCAATTCCAAGCAAGGTTGGTTATGGATCCTTCTCCTCGATGATCTCAATGAACTCAAAGTCAACAAAATTATTGACTTCAACTAGATCTACTTCCACATTTTCCATTTGTCCTACTGGGTAAATACAATACTGGTTCTCCATGTGAAATTGAATTAGGTAATAGACCAACTTGGGTTTTCCCATAGATTCCCATGTTTTATTTGGTAGTATATTAACATCTGATCCCATGTCCAGCATGGCATCGTGAATTTCATAACCATCAATATGGGAATTTAGTATGAACTTGCATCCTGACCTCTTCTTTCGTCTCTATATTTGGCCTGCATTTCTCTTGGGAAGATTAACAACTATAGATCCCTCTATATTTCCCTCAACTCATATAGTTATGCTAATGGTTCTCCATAAATTATGGGTAAGTTTCATCATTCAGGATATCAAAAAAGAGTTACAACCATAAGCAAATAGTGTTGTTTAACTCATACAATGGGTCCTTGGATGGGACCAACTTTTCCACAACTTGACACGGACGGGTATAGATTGGATTCACAACTTCTGGTATCACGGAATTAAACATCTGGTGAAACAATTCTATTGCATTCTAAAAAAAATCCTTTTGTTGTACAGGATCATATGGTGGTTTAGGAACTACCTTTTGAATCTGAGCTCAATTAAGATGTTCAACATCGACACTGGTCTTTGCACCTCCCCATTTTATAACATGAATGTTGGAATCTCTCTCATCGGAAATTGTCCTAGGTTTCGAGTTTATCAAATTGCCTCCCCTTTGTCTTATGTGATCTTCCAATCATGAAATCAGGTCAAGAGAGTCCTCAGTAGTATGGGTATTTTTTTGGAAATGTGCACACCATGGTCTCCTTGGATGTGGGAAGCCTCTTGCAAGGTGACCCTGTTCGTCACAATTGTAGGAGAGATTAAAGGGTTGTCCTGAGGGAGCCCCTTGAGGATTCCCTAGCTCGATGGAATTCATGTACCATTTTAATTCTCTACCTCTCAATATGGTCTATTATTTGACTAGTTTAATGGCATATAGAGTTATGCGGTACCTCCATATAACCTCACATAAGAACCAATGTTGCTCAACATCCTCATCACCTTTACCCCAAAATTTTGGGTAGTGGGTGAGTGAGACTGCGTGTTTAGTTCCCATCAAAGAACTAGGCACTACTACATTTGAATCTAAAATCCGACGACATCCTCCAATGCCACCCAAAAAATTTGCATTGTCATCGGATTTTACCTTTAGAAATTGTAATTTTGTTGGGTTTTTTTCGAATTTGCCCTGACGTCATCGTATATTTGACGAAAATGGAAAAGGCATCAGATATATGAATTCCATGAAATATCATCAAACCATTTCCCTTTGACCTAGAATTAGTCAGCCTCTCCTCGCATTTATTATAGTAACGTTCAATAGTGTACATTTATCGGAAATCTTATAGTTATTTATTTATAAAACGCTGGAATGCTAGAAACATTCTGACATTTTTGCTATACTAGTGACAACTTGAAGAGGTTACAAGGATTGTTTTTCCTATGTAAAACCATAATTATTTTATTTGTTACTATCATTACAAATATTTGAAGTGTGGAGCTTAATTTTTTAAGATCAATAGTCATTACTCAAGCTTGGTAAAAGAAAATGTCACATAACAATATTCTTGATCCACAAGAACAAAATCGACAATTACTTTCTAGATTGTGGGATGGAGTGAAAAGAAAGGGTGATGGGAAATGTTATTGTCCTTGTAGTCAATTTAGTAGATTTAATAGGAGAATATTATGTTGGATCATGTTGTCATTGATGCCAATGGTTTGTCATTGATACCAATGGTTTGTCATTGATGCCAATGGTTTGATTATTAGGGAGATTGTTGGATCATATGTAAATGGTTTGGTTTGATTGATGTCATTGATTGAGGTCAAGTAATTGATTGATAGGATGCCCTTGATGAGAATGATATATGTCCAAGTGGAAACCAATCGATGCAAAAATGAATCATTAGTGTCTTATCATGGTTGATAAGGTGCACAAATGGGTGAAATCCAAAGTGGTCCTCTTATGGTGAAATCCCTCATGGGAAGATGCTTTATGGAATGATTTATCCTAGAAGAATGGTTGGAGGACCCATGATTGTATTTGGAATAATGATATGAATATCAATGAAGTTGTTGGTGAAACTATCCTAGATGGATAGTGCTTGACATGCCATTTCCGATGGTATGTGGAATGTCACATAACTCCTCACGGTTTGCGAGTTATGGCCTTATGAAGTTAGAGGACCCCCATATGAAGGATTGAAGCCCCAAAAGGTCAAAGAAGTAAAAGTTCTTGAAAAGAAGAAATCATTATTTAAATGCTAAAGTAAAGTGACAAAATCAAGATGGATTATTTAAATGACAAAGTAAAGTGACAAAATCAAGAAGGAATATTTAAATGATAAAGTATTGGAGAACTTTCTATTCATGGAAAGTGGTTAACCCTAAAATAAGGAAAATAGGTT
>SNQJ01S0113802.1:85268-102551 GCA_010110895.2 Picea sitchensis
AAATCGGGCCATGCAAGGTCTTGAGGAAATTTGGGGCGAACGCTTATGAGATTGAATTACCCGATGGGATCAGAATTTCTCCGATATTCAATATCTCAGATTTGTACCCATATAAAGCTGGAGAAATAGAGACTGGAACTGAGAAGCCAATAATCCAGTGGATGGAGCAAATGCCAGTTGCAGAGAAGCTACAGATGGAATGCATACTGGATAAAAGAGTTGGTAAGAGGACCAGGCAGAAAGAATACTTCGAGTATCTGGTCAAATGGAAGAACCATCTAGTTGAAGATGCTAGCTGGGAGACTAAAGTAGAAATATAGAAGCATGGACAGACTGTGAAGGAGCTCATGGATAGGAGCCCATGAAAATTTTCAAGCGAGGGAGTATGATGCAGGAGAATCACCTACATCAAGCAAGCCGACGCAGAAGCAGAGGACAACTGGACAAGTGCCAACACAAGTTTTGAAAACACCTTGAAGTTGTTGCACAATCTTAAATGTAACAATTTAATGAAGCACACTTTGTATATTGTAAGTGGACCTTGAGAAGATAGCTCTCGTCCTTAGTAGGTAGAGGCATTTAAGATAGTTAATGCAAGTAGATAGGATTTAATTCTAGACTAGATTGTTCGAGAGTGCAAGAGGGAAACATGATATAGACACCCTCATTGTGTATTGTAAAATTATTGAAGTAGGAGAAGAGCAAGATCATGCAGAGAGCTATGTAAGAACACCCATGTATAGTTATTTGAATTAATAGAAGAGTTTGATTCAAATTCATGGTTTTGTGTCTGTTCTCTGTGTATTGATGCTTAATGATGATATGCTCATGAATGTTTGCTTCCTGTTATACATTTGCTTTTACATGATGTGTATATGATTTCATGTCTGAATTGAATTCTGAAAGGGTGAAGGAATGAGTTTCAATTGTTTCTCTATTTGAGCCAGATAATTCCTGCAAGGAGTGCAGTTGAAGTGTCCGCAAGGAGTGCGTTGACAGAGGGTTCAGATAGAGATAGATTTTGTTCTCATTCACCTAGAAGTGCAGTTGAGTATAGGAGCCGTGCAAGGAGTGCACAGGCCAAGAGAAGTCTCAAAGTTGTGAATCTGAGTAGAGAGTTGAAGGACTGCTGTGGCAGGTGTGCGCAGAGTCGAAGTATTCAAACACTTGAAAGTGTTTGAATGTTGCCGCAAGGAGTGCGAGCAGGGAGTTTCTTTCTGAGAACTTAAAGCCGTGGGAAAAGCTCAGGAAGGATAGGCCTTTGAGTTTGTTGAAGAAAAACGCAGACAAGTTGTGCCTTGAAGATTCAAGAGGCGTCGTAATTTTGCGAGCAGGCGGACGAGTTCCGTAGAGAAACACTTGGTCATTTCGTAGATTTCATTCGAAAGAACAGACAAATGAAATTCTCCGGGAATATTTTGCGAAATTCTGTGGGCTGTTAGATCTCATAAAGGTGCAGGGGAGATACAACGATGTATTCTCAAGAGGTTAAAATCTCAGGAGGGGAAGAGCCGTTGATCTGAGCCATAGGGGGCCGTCGGATTCACACGTGAAATCGTGCATCGGGGTTTCATGGATTGAAACTCCAAAATATTGCAACGGAAATCGCGATATTGCGATATGCGATATCCTGAAAAGCTAAAAGGATAGTGTGGGGCCACAAGGGTCAGAGTGGAGGACAGGTGGCATGAGCTATCAGAGTTTTGTGACGAGAAGGCCTGAAACATTGACATCAGGATTCATGAAATAGCGAAATCTGAAATCCTGACGAGGTGTCAGGGGTGGAAAATTCAACTCGCGCGTGTGTCGGGTAATCAACATATCGGGTATCGGGAGTTGGGGAACCGAAGTGTTTGACATCGCAAGGGGAAAAATCATGATAGATAAAGTCCTGATAGGAGAAGGGAAAGGTCAGCGTTGACTTGTATCGGTGTTCAGGGATTCGTAGGACCAACACTCGACCACTGACCTTTGGATTCATGAAGTTGCGAGTTCTGATCCTCCGATTTGTAAAAAGAGGGGATCGCGTGAAGAGTTCTGTGGGTGCGGATTTCTTGATAGGGAAACAGAAGGACTAGTTAGTGTTCTTCGGGCCATGGAAAGAAGGAAGATCCTGTGAGCTGACGTGGACCTTCCGACCTGTGGGTTGCGAGGAGGGGGGTGTTGGCGTCAACATACCTAATGCACTTCAATGTAATTGATCATATTCTCAATCCAAGTCCACATCTATATCATCTGATCCAGATTCAACATTGTAAGGATTGGCCATATCATAATCGTCATCATCGATGTTATTTTCGATAAAGTCATCATCGATATCATCTTCATGAAAAATGTCTCCTACATCATCTGGTTCAACTAATTCTTCAACATATTCCTCTGGAACATGATCATCTAACTCATGTTGATCATATGCATCATCATCTTCTTCAATACCCTCTTTATCTTCCTCTACATTATACTTTACTGGCCTTCCTCTTGGATCATGTCTAATAACAAATGACCAACCCCCTCTAGTTGTAACCTCTGAGTAAAATACATGTTCACATTGACTTGGAAGAACATAGGGTTCTGTTCTTAGCTCAAGCGACCTTGTATTGACCATGATAAATCCATTAGCATGTTAAATAACAGATCCATCATGATCCCGTTGATTCAATCATAGCCTATACCATTTGACAACGAATAGAACTAATTTTAAGGATTTAAAGGCACACTCAATAATATCTTCCAAATACCCATAGTATTGATTTTCTGACAATTCTGGATGTCTGCCACTTCTAGAGGAAACATTCATCACCTCAATGATTGTAGTTATCCCAAAATCAAATGTTTTCTTCGTTTCATCAAAAACATTTATGTGAAATTTACGACCGTTGCACTACATAGCCTTATGGTGTTTTACCTTTAATATGTCAAAAATGTAAAAATGACATCATCAATTGATAATTAAGTAAATATTTTATGTTTGGAAAGTATGCAAAGAAAAAACAAATTCAACTTGTACATCAAGATAATTGAAAATAATTAAATAATATGGTTTATCAATATGCAAGTTCTCGTTTATCTTTTAAACCATATGCTAAATCGATTTCCCTTTGTGTAATATTGGTATCTCCATTTTGGTGTGCTTCTTTAACCAATGAAGCCACACCTTCCCATGATAATCCTTGACCATATTTTTTACATCATTCAATCCATACCTTCATCCAATCAAGATTGTTTGTGACATATAAATGTAGTGCATCCCACTCTCGACCAACTGCATGAGAATAAAATTACAATATTTCACAAATGTATAATTACTTAACACGATATACCTTTATAATTGATGCATATTGAATATTAAAAATGAAATAATTAAGTATGATATATACATAAAAACCAACATTCAAATGTATTATAATTAATCTACACCATCTAATAATTACCTTTCACCTTCCTCGATCTACCTTTCCCCATCATGTACTCCCCTTTGAATTTTTTAATGCCAGAGTTTGGATCACCAATGTGACGATATAAAACGATCTTAATAAATGCTAACCCTCGAAGATATTCAGTAATATACACCATGGTATGGTATACCATATATCCCTCCACCACAGAACCCTCGGGATGTGCTCTTTGTCTAACCAAATCCTTAAAAAATTTCAAGTGCCTCTAAACCATCCACATTGACCTTGTGTGTATATGTCCACACAATTCAATCTCCTCAACTTGGTGTATAAGGTAGTGTTCTTGTGCATTGAAAAATGATGAAGGTAGAAAATTTTTCATTTCACACATTAGACGAGGAATTTCTCTCTTCCAATACTTTATATCTTCTTTATGGATTTATTTAGATGACAACCATCTATAAGTGATGCAAGCAAATCACAAGATTTAACGAAAATAAAAAATATAGTACATAAGTACAATTACTAAAACAAATGTTAAATATAAGTTCTACAACAAATTAAACAAACACTTTATGCATGTAAAATATTGCTACTTACCTCATGTATTTTCCAAGATCATATATAAGTTGTTTGAAATTGTTGTCAAAGTTGTCTGGGAGAGATAGAGGTAGAACATACTGTAACAATAAAATTGTTTCATTATTTTTTCCAAAAGCACACAAAAAAGTACACCAACAACATGCAGTATAAAAATATAGAAATATATAAACCAAAATAATTACCTTAATGAAGACATACCAATCATGCGTTTTTACCCCCTGAAAATCACCTTTCTTTGTTAATATATTCTTTATGTTTGAACAAAATCCTATGGGAAATTTAATTTTTCGTATGACTTATTTTACAACATTGCTTTTCTGCTCCGTAAATAACCACGGAAGATAGATTATATTAATTTTATCTCCATCATTATTTAATTCAATGACGTCTTTCATTGCATGATTGACTTCTTGGATGTCACTACAAATTTTGAATTTTTTTTCTTTGTCACTCCTTCCATCCAGTATTCGCCATAATGTTACATCTACATTCTTTCTGATATGCATTGTATCAAACAAATGAACAATTTGTAGGTGCTCATAGTAGGTAAACCTACTGAATTGTTTGGGATAACTTTTCATTCCTCGTGGAATCCCATTAACTGTTGATTATATGGGTTTGTTGTCATTGATGTTAACCCTTGAAGAAAGTTCGGTAGCAAATTATGGTAGCACAAAGGTTTGGTTAATGGAACCAAGTTTGTTTGATGTATAATGGTATGAATTTTAATTTATTTTAAGGTAATACTATTCTATATGAAAAGTACATGTCATGCCATTTCCGGTGGTATGTAGAACGTCACATAACTCCTCACGGTTAGAGAGTTATGGCCATGTGAAGTTGGAGAACCCTAATGAGTCATCTAGAAGCCCCAAAAGGTCAAAGTAATCAAAGTGGTTGCAACGAATAAATTATTTAAATAATAAAGTGAAGTGATGGGTGTACTATAAATCAAAGTGGATAGAAAATAAATTATTTAAATAATAAAGTTAATGGATAAATTACTAAGTGGACAAGTGGTTAGAAGTGGGTTAGCCCTAAAATAAGGAAAGTAGTTTAAGAGATTTTAGAAGGTAAATAATAAAGTGAAGTGATGAATGTACTATATTACTAAGTGGACAAGTGGTTATAAGTGGGTTACCCTAAAATAAGGAAAGTGGTTTAAGATGGTTAGAAGGTAACCCCCTGAGGAAGCTACAGAAATGTATAAATAAGAGGCAAGGGTCTCTCATTTAATCACACTTGAACACATTGAATATCTACAAGTGACTGAGGTAACCCAAGGATATCTAAGGCGAATTTCAGAGGGAAGGTGAAGTAAATAAAGTCAAAATTCAAGGGAGGACAAATTCTTTTGATGGTGCTTTCTAAGGTATGTTATTTACAGGTCATCTCACCATTTTCACAATAACTTGTTTTCTAGAATGATTCAGACCGTGAAATCTGGAGGTCGTTGAGGAAACATATCCAAGTAGCTATGATAAATATTTCAGCTTGTGGGTCATTTTATTTTCGGAGTTACACTCTGTGGAAAATAGGGTTTGTGGCTAGTCTTGAAAATAGTGTAAAACAAGTGTTTTGGGTAAAAACATCATAAATTCTTAATAACAGATCCAAATTCAGTAAGACAAAATGAATTGGTTAGAATACAATATCTAGTATTTTGTGTACCATTTTCAGATCCATACAACACATATTTGTGCAGGGCACGCTCTATAAGTTCGCTCTCTAGAATAAGCCAAAATTCAACAAGGTATGCCATTTTTTCTATAACTCCTTTTCTGAGAGGTTCCACATAGTGAAACCTGGAGGAATTGCATACAAAACACTGAAGAACATGGTGTACTATTTTCAGATCTTTATTCATTACAGGTACATAGTTATGATTATTTCAAGTTAGGGTTGTTGACTAATCCAAAATTAGTCATGTGAGACTAAATTAAAGTTTGATGAAAATGCCAGTCTCTTGTTCTTAACGTTAAGGAAGGTTTGTAGGTATGTGATCATATACACCAAGTATGTTACCGAGTTACAAATCAGATTTGGATGATGAAATTGATGAGGGATTTTGGTTGAGGTACATGTTGGGTACATGGTTGAGACATTTAGTTGATGAGTTGGCACATACATGAGGTGTATAGTTGATGATGTTGGTACATATTGATGAGTCATAGTTGATGAGTAGTTGATGCATGATTGGTACATACTTGGTACATGGTTAGAGGAACTTGTTAGTAGTATTTTTGACACATGGTTTATGGATGATGTAGCATACTTGTCTTGGTATATTATTAGAAGCACATATTGATCTTGGTGATGATTATGAGTTGTTGTTTTATGTTTGGTTGATGCACATATTGGTGATATTGTGAATATGGTTGAGAGTTGTCTTGGTGATTGATATTGGTGAGTAGATATGATTTGGTTGATAATATTGATGAGATAGGTTGTTGTGATAGGTTGTTTGGAAAGGTTATTGTGACAGGTTATTTGTACAGGATTGGTGCATGGTTGATGCATTTGTTTATGGTACAGGTTGATATATGTTACATGTTGGCACATGTTATTATTTCAGGTTGTTACAGGTTGTTTGGTGCGGGTTGATTGGTACAGGTTTACAACAGTATATCTCACAGTGATAGTGTGACAGTGGTTCCATCATTCTACAAATATTTCAGGGTGGTTGGATGGGGCAAGGATGGGTGGTTGTATCCACCTTTTGGTTGTAGCTGAAGAACATATGGGGTTGTAGCCTCCTTCTGGTTGTAGCCAAAGAATTGGGGAGATGGATCTTCTCTCAGGTTGTAGCCTGAGAAACTAGGGGGTTGGAGCCTCCTTCCAGTTGCAGTTGGAAAACAAAGAAAGTTGGTGCTTCCAATGAATGCAATTCTTAAAGACATATAATAAAAAACATTATGTGGTTTTCTCCCGCTTTGGGTTTCCACGTAAAAACACCAGTGTACTATGTATGTGTATAATTACTCATTTGTTCATTGTTTATTTACTCTGCAACTATTGGATGATAATGCTACATTCATATAACACTTGTATTTTATGGTTAAAAAGGATTAAATTGATCTATTACTAATTCACCCCCCTATCAGTAATCCAACATTAACACCTTCATGATCATGACCATCATGAATCATAGTTAAAGAAATTACAAAAATCATTGTCAATTAAAGTAAATTATCAAAACAGATTATAAAAAAAACAAATTAAAAAACATTTCATATATCATGATCATAGATAAACAATTTGATTCATACCTTGATGATTTCTATTATATTTCAACTTCCATAGGTGAGGTGTCATTCTCTGTGGTTTTAATGTGGTCTCTTCTTTCCCATTGAAAATATGTTTTTCGGTAGTTCTATACCTATGATTCTTAGAGAGGAAGTGTCTATACTCATCAAACACCTCCTTTCCTAAACTTTTTTATCGACGAGATTTCATATTAGGACCACAAACTGGACATGCAAATTTTCCCTTTGTTTGAAGACTTGCAAAAGATGGATTAAATATGTCAATTATAATATATTATATATAATGAATAATGAATTATTTAAAAAACATGCATGATTAATATATCAACTTCATAAACTTAAATACTATTAAAGTGAACATTATAATTACATACCACAAAAATGTGTTATCCCTGGAGCATCATGAATTGTCCATGCAAGCTTTGCATGGAATTGAAATTTCCTTTGCCCTATTGGTATAGAGACATCATACATGGTAATTCCATTCCATATCTTTAGTAGCTTGTCAATAAGAGGCTCGATATATACATTCATATCTTTAACTTGGTACTTACCTAATTGATTTGAACATATACAATACATAATTATTACAACCATTTTACATACATAAATAATATATATGAGTAAATGAAAATAAATATATGACATTATGCAACAAATATGACAAATGACATGATACTACATTAAAAAAACATTGTTGTAAACAAATACCTAGAACAATCATTGAAAACATTATATGCTCCCTCTTTATTGACATCCATGGAGGAATGTTATTGTTGATAACAAAAACATGCCACACCGAGTAAATAGATCTCATCTCTACAAATGGATTGACACCGTCCATTGCCAAATAAATCCTAACATTACAAGGTTATTCTTTAAAGTGTGGCCATTTTTTCTCCATGTCTCTAAATGTAGAACCATCTGTAGGCATTCAAAGAATGTCATCTTCACTTCTATTTTATGCATGGAAATCCATCAATTCTACTAAGTTTTTGCACCTAAACAGTCGTTGCAAGCGTGGAATAATGGGACTATAATGAAGAACCTTACGAGGCACTTTTTTGTTACTTTATCTGTTCGATATCTACTGCTATGACATTTGGGGCATTCTGTTTCAAATTCATACTATTTATAATATATAATATGATCATTGGGACATGCATCAATTGCTTGATACTCCATTCCAATATATTTCATGATGGCAGATATATCTCGGTATGTGCGAGGTAAAATATATGACGTTGGTAAAACATATTCAACTATCAAGCGGTACAAAAAATAAAAATAAAAAACTGGTTAATATAATATCAAGAATATTAATGACAAGTATTTCATCCATATTAATTTTACTTATGAACTAACAATAAAAAATTTAGAGGAACAAAGATAACCTTTATCATAATCATGTATATATATATATATATATATTGTTGGATCATTTTGTCATTGATGTAAAAGGAACAATGTCTTTTCATAGTATATTGATGAAGTATGTATTGTCATTGTTGTAAATGAATGGATCAATGTGTAGTCATTGATATATGATGCATAGATGATGTCATGCATAGATGAAGATGGATCAATGTATTTGATAAATGATGCATAGATGGATTTATGCATAGATTATGCAGGTTATTGATGTATTGTCATTGAAATATGATGCATAGATGGATGGATGCATTAATGTATTGATCGTTGGATCATGTGGTCATGCATAGAATTAATGACAAAAGGACAATGCCATAGTGATGTATTGTCATGGGTTATTCCAGTTGGATTGATGTAAAGATGACTCATTATTGTCTTTTCATGTTTGATAAGAAGTACAAATGGATGAACTCCAAAGTGGTCCCCTTATGGTGAAATCCCTCATGGGAAGACGCTTTGCGGTTGAGTTATCCTAGAAGTATGGTTAGAGAACCCATGCTTAATTGTGGAATAATGAGATGAATATTAGTGATTTTTTCAGTGAAACTATATCATATGGATAGTTCTTGTCATGCCATTTCCGGTGGTATGTGGAACATCACATAACTCCTCATGGTTTGAGAGTTATAGCCTTACGAAGTTGGAGGGACCTCATTGTTGGCTAGAAGCCCCCAAAAGGTCAAAGAAGTCAAAGTGTTTACAAAGAATAAATTATTTAAATAATAAAGTGAAATGATGAAGTCAAAGAGGATTATTTAAATAATAAATTTAATGGAGATATTTCTAATTATGGAAAGTGGTTATAAGTGTGTTAACCCTAAAATAAGGAAAGTGGGTTAAATGGACAAGTGGCCATGTGAAGAAAGTGGCTATGTGGACAAAGTTCGATAAAGATATCCATATGGACAAAGTGGTTATGTATATAAAAGGGATATGTGGACAAAGTGGCCTAGTGGATGCTTCTAATAAAGCTACTTGGAAGAGTATAAATAAGAGGCAAGGGTCTCTTGTAAAGACATCTCTCTTGAGCATATATTGAAGATCTAGTCTCAGTAAGAGAGTGATTGAAAGTTCTCATGGACGCATCAAAGTTTCCGTAAGTATGAGATCTTGATGGAGAAAGTTTTGGAATTTCAGAAACCCTAGTTTCTGAAGGAGCATGCGGGTTGTAGTGAGCCAGAGTGCATACATATGCGAGCTACAGTGAGGTAGGGTGCATACACACGCAGGTTGAAGGAGATCAGAGCATGTAAAATTGAATAAATTCATGGAGACTTGAGTGTGAGCTGGTGCCAGGTTCCTGAAGGATGAAGCAAGTTCTAGATCTGCATTCTATGGGCTCAGATATTCCATAGAAGTTATACTATGGTTACATGATTGTTTTGATGGATACTTTTTCTTATGGTATGTTGAATTCTTAAGGAATTCTTGGTATGGCTGTTGTAATATATTTTATGTTGGTTGATTGATAGAGTGAGAAACACTCTTATGTTTCAGTAATAATATGGTTGCCATAGTATACTAGTTTCTTATGCATGATTAAATAATATTCATATTGTATGGTTGAGGAGCATGAGTAAGTTGTTGGAGAGAATATATGTGTTGTTATTGGTTATGGTAAATATTTGACAGTGAAGGGAAAAAGTGGATGTGACAAAGGATGTGGAAGATTTGAGTTTTCATGAAGAGAGAAAACCCTAGTTCTAAAGGAGGCACACATAGGCTGTTGTGTGCCAGACCACGTACATACGCGAGATGAACTGTTGGTAGGGCGCATACATACATGTGTTTCACTAATAATAGGTCGTGTACCTGTTGACATATTGGTATCTGTTGAGGATTGAATCCTCTTCTCAGTTGGTACTGAGTTGTGTAAGCTGAGTCTTGCATTACAGAGTTGGTTCTCTTGTTGAGTTGATAGTCTATTCAATTGTTGCTGATAAACCCAAGGATTGTAGTCCATAATAAAAAGAAAATTGTACATACATATTTTTTTCTTTGTGGTGATGGATTATTGATGATATATGTTGTTGATATATGTTTAGATACAACTGGTTATGAATGACAGTAATAAGTAATGAGCAAATAGTGATTGCTAACTAAGGCATTTTGTGAAGGGAAGTTGAAAAATATCCCTACACTGATTCACGCCCCCTCTTAGTGTGCTCGATGTGTCCAACAATTGGTATTAGAGAAGGCCTTCACTATAAGCCTTAAAAAGCTTGGGGGAGATCCATGGACACACAAATGGATGATAAAGTTACAATCCTTGATGAGGAAAATGATTCAACATGGAGAATAGAAATGAAAGTCCATTTGAAGGAAAATGGAGTAGGTGTTTGGAAAGCATCTATTGGTGGATTAGTTCCCTTGAAGAATAAGTCAAAGTTTGCATTTCAAAAGGAAGAAAAGAAGAATGATGCATTGGCTCTCAAGACCATCTTCAATGGACTCTCAAGTTCTATCAAAGAAAGCATGGGACAATGCACTTTCACCAAGGATCTATGGATAAATATAGAGAAGACATACCAAGGAAAAAAGGAAGACACTAAAGACAAATCCATCAAGAACAATGAAGGTAAATAATATCCACAATCCTCTGATTGCAATAATTCTAAATGTGATGATGTTGAATGTTTCTCTACATGTGAAGAAGAAAATCTAGAAATAGTTTGTGAAGAATCAGATGATAATTATCCCATGGAAGAAGTAGAAGAAGAACTTTCAAAACTTAAAAATAAAGTTGATTGGGGTCTATATGAATACACATATGACCATAGTTATATAGACTATAGATATCTTTCAGAGAACACTAAATTTTTTCTTGAAAAGAATCAAAAGAATATTTTGAAACTAAAGAAAATGCTCAAGGAACAAGAAGAAAGTAAAAGGTCTCAATTAGAAGAAAAAGAAGAAGAGATCAAAAGACTAAATAATGAAATAGAAGAAAAAAAGAAGGTAAATGATGAGATTAGAAAAATTCTTGAAGTTAATATGCATCTCAAGACCCAAATTGAAGAATCCAAAAGGGTAGAGGAACTATTAAAGAATCAAGTAGATGAAAAGGAAGAGTCATGTCATAAGTTGGAAGCTGAAGTTGTTGATCTTAGAAATAAAGTATACAAGTCAAACAAATTCTTGAATAACTCAACAATATTGAATGAAATATTGGATATTCAAAGATCACCAAATGAAAAATAAGGTCTTGGATACAACAAAGAAGCTACACATGTTGAAGAAAGCACCTCAAAGAAGCTTGAGGTAAGTCCCTCATTCTCAAAAGATGGAAATAATGTTGCAAGTCAACCATCTATACAAGGGAAGGAAAATTTTAGAAGAACAAAGAAAGGAAGACATCAAGAAGACATCTTTACACCTCAAAGAAAATTCAAAAGAGAGACACCTTTAAGATGGACACCAAAGAAAAGGTATGAAAATGTTTTTCATGGTCACTATTACTCATGTAGTGAATATGTTCACAAAGCTATAATGCAGATACTATACAAGGAGAGATAATGAAAGATTTCATAACACTCTAAGGTGTTGGAGATGTAATCAAGTAGGACACATTGCTTCTCATTGTCACACCATGAGATGGTACAACTGTAGTGGGTTTGGCCACAAGTCTCAGGATTGATGGAGCACAAGAAGACAATACATGAGAAGGAATTAATATAGAATGACAAGAAGGACACATGAGTCTAGAAGATAAGACAATGTTGGAAAGATGGAATCTCAGAGCTCAATTTCTGAGAAGATGGGACACCTTCATAAGTGGGTGAAAAGGACTAAATAATCAGAACAAAATGACAACCCTAAGGAAAGCTCAAGATTCACTTCTTCTAAAGAGTACGCTGGTTAAATTGGTAAAAGTCATGTACATATGCAAGCTGACCTATAAATAGGTCACATACACATGCAAGTTGTATGTATAGAAGGTCACGTACATGTGGTAAAAGCCTTGGAAAGAAGGCTATGAAAATAAGTTGCATCTTGGTGTGATGGTATAACTCTGTGTTGTAGGGGCTAACATGGTTTGTTGCAGGGTCTGACATGGTTTGTTGCAGGTATTCATTATTACATGTTGGAATACATAATTGATGTATGTATGGTGATGACATATGGTTGAGTGTTGAAAGTATATCCTTGATGCATTATACTAAATCTAGAGTATGTATTGAGGCTTTTTTTGTTGAGGAACAATGTTGGTTATGATAGTGAAGTTATGGAACCTTGGTTATGAAATATATCATGATGATGCTAGCTAGAGATATCATTGATCTATTGAGGCACACTTATAGTACATGTATTTTTGTATGCTTAGTATTTGATGTAGTGAATGGTGGTTAAGGCAGATCTGTTGAGGTACATGGATGGTACATATTTGAGTTCCATTTGATATATCCTATGATGTATTGTTAGAGGAATATTTGTTGGATATCTTGGTGCATGGATTTGGCATGTGGTTGATCTACATATTGGGACATGTAGTTGATGAGTTTATAAGGTGGTTATATTGTACATTATTAATGAGTCATAGCTTGATCTATAGTTGATGCATGTTTGGTACACTTTTGGTACATTGTTAGAGGCACCTACTAGAAGTATGATTGGCACATGGCTTATGGTTGATATAGCATACATGTATGGGAACACATATTGATTGTAGTTCATCTTGTTGAGGTTTGGTGCATGGTTGATGCATTTTCTTGGTACAAGTGGTGATACATGTTTGGTGCACTTGTTGATGTATGGGTTTATATAGTTGAAACAGTTGTTATGATACTTGATGGTTGAGATACATGGTTGTGGCACTTGGTTCATGGTAGAGGCATATCATGAGTGATATGACACTTGTTTGAGGCATATGGTTCGTACACAATTGGCACATGTTCTTGGAATATGGTTGATAGACTCCATTGATGATATCTTATGGTGTATTATATGGGACAAGATGTACATGGTTGATGTACATGGGTGTTGTGCATGGTTGGCACACAATATGACACATGATGTACTTGGTTGATATTTTGTTCATTATTCTCTATTCATTGTTGAAATATATTTTTATTTATGATGTATGATCTGGCATGAGTTTGATGCATGGATAGGTCCACAAATCATCATAGGGAGAGAAGATCAGTTTTGAAGTAGTTGATCTATGTTTCGGTTGAGCAGTAGCATTTGCAACAGAAGCATATTGTAGTGGTAGCATATTTTTCATATTGCAAAGAAGATAGGAGGAGACATACCCATAGGGGGATTCATTCTTCTTCCCATGATTCCAGAAGGAGAGATTTATCAGATGCAAAGGTAAATACTTGGAGAAAGAGCACATAGGCATGGTTCCAAGGGGAGAAATGATCACAGGGGGAGCATGAGTGATATATATTCAAAATTACATCAGAGTGATATCCCTTGTTCAAAAGGGGAGATATTATTCAGAGGAATATCAAAGGCATCCAGGAAAGGGGGGCAACCCCAAGGAGAGTTCAGGTAGGGGGAACATCCCCAAGGAGAGAATGACCCTTTTCCATTGATGTCAAAGGGGGAGAGATAGTCACATTGATGTGATTGAGATGACTATTTATGAAGAGCAATGCCATGTCTACATGTTTCCAAAAATGATTGGTGTTGGCATCAAAGTTGGTATTTCCATCAATGCCAAAGGGGGGGATTGTTGGATCATGTTGTCATTGATGTCAAAGGAACAATGTCTTGTCATAGTATAATGATGAAGTATGCATTGTCGTTGTTGTTAATGAATGGATCAATGCGTAGCCATTGATATATGATGCATAGATGATGTCATGCATAGATGAAGATGGATCAATGTATTTGATATATGATGCATAGATGAACCAGGTTCCTGATGTATTTTCATTGATATATGATGAATATATGGATGGATGCATTAATGTATTGATTGTTGGATCATGTGGTCATGCATATAATCAATTCAAAAGGGACAATGTCATAGTGATGTATTTTCATGGGTTATTCTAGTTGGATTGATGTAAATATGACTCATTATTGTCTTTTCATGGTTGTTAGGAAGTAAAAATGGATGAAATCCAAAGTGGTCCCCTTATGTTGAAAGCCATCACAGGAAGACACTTTGCGGTTGAGTTATCCTAGAAGTATGGTTAGAGAAACCATGCTTAATTGTGGAATAATGAGATGAAGATCAATGAATTTTTCAGTGAAACTATCCTAGATGGATATTGCTTGTTATGCCATTTTCTGGTGGTATGTGGAACAACACATAAATCCTCATGGTTTGAGTGTTATGGCCTTACGAAGTTGGAGAACCCTCATTGTTGTCTAGAAGCCCCCAAAAGGTCAAAGAAGTCAAAGTGTTTACAAAGAAGAAATTATTTAAATAATAAAGTGAAATGATGAAGTCAAAGAGGATTATTTAAATAATAAAGTTAATGGAGAACTTTCTAATTATGGAAAGTGGTTATAAGTGTGTTAACCCTAAAATAAGGAAAGTGGGTTAAATGGACAAGTGGCCATGTGAACAAAGTGGCTATGTGGAAAAAGTTGGATAAAGCTAGCCACATGGACAAAGTGGTTATGTGGATAAAATGGATATGTGGACAAATTGGCCTAGTGGATGCTTCTGAGAAAGCTACTTGGAAGAGTATAAATAAGAGGAAAGGGTCTCTTGTAAAGACATCTCTGTTGAGAATATATTGAAGATCTAGTCTTAGTAAGAGAGTGATTGCAATTTCTCATGGACACATCAAAGTTTTTGTAAGTATGAGATCTTGATGCTGAAAGTTTCGGAAGTTCAAAGTGAGGCAGGCTCCAGTGAGGTAGGGATACAGTGAGGAAGGGCACGTACACGTGCGGGTTGAAGGAGATGAGAGAATTTCCAATTGAATAAATTCATGGAGACTTGAGTGTGAGCTGGTGCCAGGTTCTTGAAGGATGAAGAAAGTTCAGGATCTGCGTTCTATGGGCTCAAATCTACCATAGAAGTTATGGTATGATTACATGATTGTTTTGATGGATAATTTTTCTTATGGTATGGTGAATCCTTAAGGCATTCTTGGCATGGCTGTTGTGATATGGTTTATGTTGGTTGATTGATGGAGTGAGAAACACTCTTATGTTTCAGTACTAATATGGTTGCCATATTATATTGGTTTCTTATACATGATTAAATATCATTCATATTGTATGGTTGAGGAGCATGAGTAAGTTGTTGGAGAACATAGATGTGTTGTGACTGGTTATGGTACAGATTGGACAATGAAGGGAAGAAGTGGATGTGACAAAGGATGCAAAAGATCTGGGTTTTCATGAAGAGAGAAAACCCTAGTTCAAAAGGATGCACACATAGGCTATTTTGTGCCGGACCGCATACATATGTGGGCTGCACTATTGCTAGGAAGTGTACATATGCATGATGCACTACTAACAAGTTGCATACATGTTGACATATTGGTATCTGTTGAGGATTGAATGCTCTTCTCATTTTGGTGCTGAGTTGTGCAAGTTGAGTCTTGCATTGAAGAGTTGGTGATCTTGTGAAGTTGATACTCTATTCAGTTATTGTTGATAAACCCAAGGATTGTAGTCCATAATAAAAAAAAAATTGTACATACATCTTGTGTTCTTTGTGGTGATGGCTTATTGATGATATATTTTGTTGTTATCTGTTGCTGATATATGTTCACATACAACTGGTTATTAATGATAGTAATAAGTAATGAGTAAATGGTGATTTCTAGCTAAGGAGTTTTGTGAAGGGAAGTTGAAAAAGAGCCCTACATTGATTCACCCCCCCTCTCAGTGTGCTCGATGTGTCCAACATATATATATATATATGTGTGTGTGTGTGTGTGTGATCGATGAAATATATTACATACCTTAATATCTATGTTATCGATGTGTTTGAAAAACCATTCATAACCTTCAAGTTCATTATCAACAATACAACATAGAGAATATTTATGTTGGAACCTTCATAAAGGGGTTTGTATTCCTTCTCAAGTAGAGGTAAATCATGAACATCATCAAAGTCATCATTTTCATGATCATCATCGTGATCCATTATAACATTAAATGTGTCATGGATCAATGTATTTGTACCATGATCTTCAAATATGTTATCGGCATGATCATTGTCTTCCATATGATCATTAACTTGATCTTTAGTATTCACAGCTCCATGTTCCTCTGACGCTTGTTCTGCAACCACATTCTCCATGTGTGGATATGCCCTAGGAATCATTTTCTTTATAATTACAAACCATCAAAATATATTAGTGTATATATAACAAATATAAAAATGATACACATTTACAAAAACGATCAATATAAAAACATATATAATGAACAAATTACCAATGGACAATATTCATGCCCCCCCTCAACGTGTCAATGTTCCATACCATTTCTTTTAGAGGTTGAGATATTTAATCTGTTGGACACACCTACCACACTTAGAGGGGCCGGTGAATGAGTGTGGGGTTCTTTTTCCCAAAACTTCCCTCTTGCACAAAACTTATCAATTAGCATTCAACATTTATTCATTACCCATTGCTATCATTTATAACCAGTTAGATGTAGGCACA
>SNQJ01S0113804.1:0-10212 GCA_010110895.2 Picea sitchensis
GCTCAGCACTCTGAGCATCTCTTTTTCAGCAGCATTCATTTGATTTCGTTTCAGTTGCAAAGATCAAAACATGTACAGGTTGCAGAATAAGTTTTTGGGATCAGCCCAATGGATAAAGCTCTAGTCTGCAGGTTCAGAAGTCTATGGTTCTTGACACCTCCTGAAAGAAGCTGCCATCCCCAGGTGGAGCCTATGTTGGGGTCCTATAATTATAGGCGATTCGATTCTTCGACTGTTGATTTGGCATTTTCCCTCGTGATGATGAAGTCTGGCTCAGGTGATTCTGTTTCCTCCCTCCATCCTTTTTCACTTGATCCCCCATCACCCTGCTGCATCCTTCATACACACTGCGCCTTTTTCCCCCTTATCTTTTGTCAGCCTCCATTGTCCTGCCACCCTCACCCGTCCATAATCAAACAGACTTAGGATAAACAAAAATATTAGTGTAATTAGGATAGGTTGAATTAATTAGTAAACAACTAAGTAAATAACTAATTAATTATTAATTAATTAGTTATTAACTAGGTTAATAACTGGGTTAGTTTTAATTAAATAAAATAAATCATAAAAGTTAGTTATTAAAGCAAAACATTATAAAACAAATTAATGAAAACATAAAAACATATATTAAAAATAAAAAAAAACAATTTAAAAACAAACAAAAATTAAATAAAATAAAAATAACAAAATGTATATAATAAAACATTGTATAATAAAAACAAGTATTAAATAAAATATTAAAAGGCATATAAAAAACAATTAAAAAAAAAGCAATAAAACATTAAAGAAAACAACACATTGAAACACCAACGTAACACATGACATAATAAAAAAACGAAAAAAACTAAATAATTAAAATATCCTAAGTCATAACCCTCCCCCTACCTACGTCACTTCCCACTAAACTACCCCACGTCCCATCTCCCTATGTCATCCCCACTCACTCACCCAAACTCCCGCTCATATCCCACCTACCTCACTACCCCATGTCCCATCCACTACCCCCAAAACCCACGCACATCTCCATGTAAGTGCGCCCCCCATCCACCATGCCACAAATTAATCAACGCACAATATTTAATTTCGGACCCCCCCCGTGAGTTCGACTTTTAACGAGGGGGGGTCCGGAATTTAAAATAAAACTCATGCAAATATAAACGGCTCAGATTTGACCACGGAGATCAACGATCCAGGTTCAATTCCGGACCCCCCCCATGCGGTCTACATTTAACGAGGGGGCGGGGGGGGTCCGGAATACCATTTTCTCGTCAAAAAATCACTTTCCCCAATTTTTGAAAATATTTGTCTGTGTTACCATGTCTTCGTCCGAGGCAGATTTTGGGCAAACGAAGACGGATTTTAAAAATCCGAGAGAGGTTTTTGCTCAGAACAGGCTGAGGAACAAAACTATTTTTCAGTTTTTGTAACGGAGTTACGAACAGAGAGAGTCGAAGACATCTTCGAAGCCTATTTTTCCATATTTTAAATTTTCCGTTTCAGTCCCGATTTTGCAGGAGCTGTCACGGCCAGTTGGGGACGAATTTTGCGAAACCGAAAGAGGCTTTTGTACAGCACATGCCCATCTACAATAACCTCTTTCATTTCTTTCCCAGGTGTCATTGTTTAAGAGAGAATCATGTCTGACCGGACCCCTGTTTCGCAAAAAAACGGTCCATTTTTTATGGCAGAAAACTCCGAATTTTCTAAGAGTGATGGCTATTTTTGGCCGAGGCGGTTGAACCGACTCTCGGAACTTGAGGAGAAGATCTATATTATTTATTGGGATGATTTTAATGTAAAAGGGTTGGATCTTTACGCCCTGAGGCTATCGAGCTGTAACATTTTTTATGAGATCTGCCATTAATGAAAGGGAGGCTCTTTACAGGATTCATGCGTATGTTTACTGGTGATGTGATTTTCTCAGTTAAATGTTTTCTTGCTCTGTAATCATCTTGTTTTTCTGAAACTAATCTTTAAGAGTAACGTATGTCTCAGGATTTATCTATGATACCCTGTTTTCGATTCTAAAAGATTTAAATGTTTATCTTCTGATGTTTTCGATTAAGGAATTCTTAACTGCTTCTTAGTCGAATTTATCCTTATCACCCTTTCTTCTGTCCATCATTTAAACTGCAAAGATCCAGTGAGTATATCATCTCGCCCTGTGGAAGTCATATTTCCTCGTTCATGGTTGTATTTCATTCCTAATTAATTACAGACCCCATAGCCAAATGGAGGAGTAGACTGTCTCAACCAATTTATAAACCCTTTTTACAACAAAACATACTTGTTCTTTTTACCTAGCCTAATATCTGAAATCAAACAAAGCTAAATCATATAGAGAGATCCCTCTCTGAGTCTTGGAGGGCTAGATCCAAGACTTGAAGCGGTTTTGATGTTGCCTCTGTGATTGCCTCTCAGCCTTGGGCAAATTACAAAGCGCTAACATATCCAACAAAAACAGATTGTTGAAGAGACAGAAGATATTATTTCTTCACCTACAATGGTGCCTACACAATGCCCCATCCAACCCAGAGACAACTAGTTGGTGGAACAGATTCAACCCCTCTAGTAACAGGTTTGTGACAATCTTCCACAAGCCAAGAAGCACAACTTCTCCAACAAGGCACGTGGCTCACCAAGATTCAAAGTCAGGAAATGCTTTCCCCTTTTCCCTGGGCACTCAACGCAATGGATACCATTGCTTCCTAAGGGGGGAGGATTGATCCAAGTGGATATTCGTTGCCACCCACCTGTTCCAACTAGCTCCTCTTGTCAGTTTTTAGTACAACACGTTCTTTTGTACTTCTTTGTAATTATGGGTTCTACACTTCCAAGGTTGTCTGAAGCCCTACACATCTTCTAGGTGGATATTGGTGTCCTCCCACCTAATCCAACTGGATTATTTTGTATGTTTTCATGTCAACACATCTTGTTGTACTTCCAAGGTCGTTTTGGGCCCTAAACAGTGTTTTTTTAGCTCACCACAGTCTAAGTGTAGACTAAGTCAGAGTTTGACGACGTAATTCGTAGATCTCAAAAATACCTTTCCAATGGGCTATCACACGCCTAAAACGAAGATCGTATGCAAAAGTTACGACCCCAGGAAGTTAATGTACTAACCTACCCAAACGGGGCCCACACGACTTTTGGCATTTCATCTCCTAGGGTTAGGTTTTTGGATGTCTAGGGTTTTGGCATTCATGTTTATCATAAAAGGCCTTCAGAGCCTCATTGTAATAATATTCTGGCAAATGAGCGTATTCGTCACATCTATTCTCAGAGATAAAGTTGTCACCATTCTAGCGAGTCTTGCACTCTGTATTTTTGCAGTCTCTTTACAATTCTTTCATTAATAGAAATCAAGAATTGTTGTATTTCTCTGTTTCTGGCAATTTTCATGAGTATTTCATTGTAATTTATCTACTTTCATTTCGTTCCGAAAATAAATCTGAATCAGTGATGCTAATTGATTGGAAACAACATTGCAAGCCAGAGGAGAAGTAGTCGGGCCTAGTGAAGTTTGGAAGAACCACATTCAGGTGATAATAAATCTAGTTGGCCATCTAGTGTTGCAGAAGCGATAGATGGAAGTCACAATAGAATGGAGCACATTCATCAACACTTCTAGGGAAGAAGTATTAAGGCATGGAGACACAAGATGGCAAGCATTAATATAGGAACTGTAATAAAGGGAACCAAACTCATTTCCAAGACTAAGGAAAAATCTCTTTAGGGATGACCTATACATTGAATACCTCAGTAGGATCACCTCCAATTGGATAGGATTAAAATGCATGTTCTACATCTTAATGCAACCCATTCCTTATTTCAAGAAATTAGGTGTACCAGATGTTGATGTTGAGAGGGAAATATGGAAAGAGATTGTGAGGTTTTCAAGATATCACCCCAAGGAGAAAGAGATCTACCCCATGGCTTGTGATCATATAACTATCTGTTATGTTGCATAGAATTTCGTTGAAGAGGACATATGTCTACATGGGAAAATGGTGCTTTACTCATGAGGAACAAGTAACAATTAAATATCCCCAAAAAGGAAGGTAGAAAATCCAACAACAAAAACAAAATCTGAGGACAAAGTATCTAGTAGCAAAAGAAGAATCATCCACAACTATAATACTAAACATAGAGTCACCAAAAGCAACAATACTCAAGATAGAGTCGATTGCAAAATAAATTGAAGAGGATTCAATAGTTGCAACATAAATTGAAGTAGAATCAATAATTGTGATAGAGGATGAAGTCGAATAAGCTTCAACAGTAGAGACAAGTCTAGTAGCAACAACACAAGAGATGGAATTAAAAGCAACAACAAAAGAAGAATTAAGTGAGAGGACCAATGGACCTGTTGGGCAACCTTGACTCATTTTTTTCTTTCTTTTTGCATGAGGTCATGCAAACAACTAAGTTGGGGGATATGACAGGCTCTTGAATTAATCCCATTGTATTCATTAATATTATAATTATTCACCTTATAGACCTTGTAGTTTGTCTATTGGTTGGCAAAATATTCGCTAAACTAACTTATTTTGTAGCTAATAACAAAGTGTTGATTAATAGCTTTCAATAGTTTATTTTAGTTGCATTTCATGATATTTGTATGTGTGCATGCTTAAGTTGTCCTATTGTCGATGAGTAGGGGTTTGTGATATACTTGTTGATGATTTATTCTTTGTAGCTTTAACCTCTCTGGCTATGGGAAAAAAAATTTGTTTGTTTTTCAAATTTGATCCTATTGTTGACATTTGTCCCAGCTACAACCAGGAGAAGGACAAGCTGATGTGATGGATAAGGAAATGCTTAGGTAGCAAAGAATCAGGGCATCAATTGATTGGCCTAATTAACCCAAGAGAAATAACATTCGAGATTGCAGAGACATGCCACAATGCTCCAGTCACAAGAAGAAGGAATATGGCTATGCACTTTGCATCAACCCATTGAGAGCAACAAATTGATGAGAAGATTGACACCATGAGTTCTCTAGTAGGGCTCTCACCCTAGCCCAAAAAGGAGGGAGATGGCCATGCACTCCATAGTAGCCATATAATGCAATAAATCGAGAGAAATAAGGGTGCCATAGATCCTCCAAGTAGATCTATGTTCTTGCACCAAATGGAGATCATGCACCCCGAGATCCCATTCCTTAACAAATTGCCTGAACTAATTAAGGATGAACTCGCGGTTTTAGTGGTAATAATATTAGTTCATATGTTGGATTTCCTCAATAGAGATCCAATGCTCTCTTAGTATAAATATGCTCCTCTGCAACTTTGTTAGGGTAGACAATCATAGGTTTCAGTTTGCTTATAACTGTAGATTTTAACCTTGTACAATTATTTACCGCAAATATATTTTCAGTAAAAGAATAGAAAATATACAATGACAAATACAAACATTATAGAGAGATGTTTCCCCTAGAAATCTAAACGAGGAAAACCAGCATATTCTATATCCATTCATTATGATACATTGTTTACAATACAATATACATATAGGAGCAAACAAGATCTAAATCCCTAACCCAATGACCTGGATTAGGCAAAAAACCTAATTTCTTAACCAAAAATAGAAAACCATCGACAAAAACCATATGCCAAAAGTCGCCCAACAATGGACACGAATATCAAGGCAACACAAAAAATGAGGCAAAAAAATGTGACATGTTTCCCGAGGATTTTATTCTTGGGGGTATTGCCCTCGAACCCACACATAGGGGGGATATAGCCCCCCTTCCCAACGGCCCCCCCTCAACCCACCCCTCGCGCGCGCCTGACGCAACGTAGCAAACCCTAGAGCTAGTCGTGCAAAGAATATAACACATACCCAACACTCGCTAGGGTTGAAAGAGTTGCATATTAGAATTTGTAATTATGAATCTTTTTTACGAAATAAAGAGACTATCATCCTCTTGAGTTAATTCAAGCTATAAGGAAGGGATTCACCGATTCTCCTCAGGAAGGGTCCACTTGGAGAGGTTGATAGTGAATGCACCTTCAGATTTGTTATGCATTACACTTGTAGTGTATGGTGTGGATGTTTATATTTTTCTATAGCTATAACATTTATGTTATATCCATTAATTTGATCCTTCACTAACATGTCACGAACCTATGATTGGTCGGGGATTTGTCATGTGAATCAGAGCGTTGTAGAATAGGGTTATGTTCTAATATTGAATTTACCTTTCAATTTCCATTTCCTTTTTGTAGCATTAAATATTTATATTTTACTTCACTTTCAAAAATGATGTTTAATTACACCCGGATGGGGTGCCACCTGGTGTGATGCGGTGGACAGCTGGATCAGGGTAGCCGGAGGAGTTATCAACCCCGACCGCCGCCCCCTACGCATTTACTCCCCCATGGCTCACACCATGAGGGAAATTAAGTTAGTGTACCTGGTTGGGCTCATGGGCGAGCGAACCAGCCAGGCATTTGGTACCAGGCTATTGCAAAGGTCTCGTCGAGGTGCCACCTGGTGTGATGCGGTGAACAACTGGATCAAGGTAGCCGGGGGAGTTATTAACCCCGACCGCCACCCCCTGCGCATTTACTCCCCCATGGCTCACACCATGAGGGAAATTAAGTTAGTGTGCCTGGTTGGGCTCATGGGTGAGCGAACCAGCCAGGCATTTGGTACCAGGTTGTTGCAGAGGTCCCGTCGGACTTCAATGGCGATTGGAAGGGTCATTTTAGGCTCTCATGGAGTTAAGAGTAGCCCTCAAACTTAGCTCAACTCGTTTTCTACCTAGTGTGCTCTTCTTACAGAGCACTTCGGCCTTCACGTTTTTTCCGCCGTCATTTTTCTCTCCCTGTGCATCAGTGGCGTCCTCCCGGACTCAATTCTCCCCTTGCGAACCAGGAACGACTATTCATCCTTGTTCTGCTCTGGCTCCTCCGTCTCCCTCCACTATATCCTGCTTCTCTCCACAGCCTCCTTTCACCCCCTCCACCACCCCCCTGTCCCCTCTACCATGCCACGAGAGCGCAGAAAGCCCAAGAGAGGCACTCGGAAAAATAGCGCCCTCTCTCGAGCTAGCAGGCTCACTGCCTCTCAAAGAGCGCTCATCGCTCACTTTGCCCATCCCCACCATTCAACTCAGAGCACTCAGTCAGCTCTGCTTCGGTCTCCCGAGGTATGCAAGGTAAAGATGGAGACAACTTCGTCCATTACGCACTTTCCCCTGTCGCCACTTCCATTTCTGCATTACAGTCCAAGCATTGTGAAAGAGGAGGTGCCACCCTTGGGTGTGCGTCCCCCTATGGCCACCAACCTCTTAGCCCCCCCAGTAATCAAGCCGGGAGAGCCCGACTACGATGACGGGAGCTGCCAAGTGGAGGAGGAGATCCCTCCAAGCTGGTAGCTGGTAGGCACAAACAAGGAGACCATTGCAGCGGGCGACGACGAGATGGGAAAGGAAGAAGAGGCTTTGCCTCAACACTTTGCCAACCATCTCGTAGAGGAGCACCTTGAGCTCCTCTTCGAGATTAGGCAGCGGCAGTACGACCAGATGCATTACCAAGGCGTTCTCAGTCAAAGAATGGACATTTTGTTCGAGGCGCTAACGGATGCTCCAACGCAAGCCCGGTGCCCAACTTGTAGACAACGATTCACCCCAGCATATACCATCCATGGACAACCAAGTCCATCCATGGACTGAAGTGGTTCACCCCAGGTTACAGCTTTTGTTTATTTCAGTTACAGCATCAGTGGTCTAATTTACCACAACAACAAGCTAGATGATTCAATAAGTTTTGCTTATTATGTATGTATAATTCTATCAGTAATGGTGGCTCTGTACATGGCCAGCCTTAGAATAGGGAGGAGGAACTTGGTTCCTGCAAACACTTGCAATTTTTTGTATAATTTTTATAGTCATGGTAGTGTTGAAACAAAACGGAGCCACCTGTTCTGGTTTCCCTCCTGTGGTAGAACATGTGGCTACCAGGTGTCATTGTATAGCAGACAAATGATATAATATAAGGTTTCGCTTTTTATTTACAAAAAAAAACAATGATGTTTAATTCTAAAGGAGCTAAGGATTTCTATAGCATCTGTCAGTAAACCCTAAGACATTCCATGTCTAGAAGACTCATGCTATAGAGTTTTGGTTCTATGCTATAGGTAGTTGCATATTAATCATATAGTTTTATTTTCTAAAAAGAAAAGAACATATGATTGACAGGGGATTTGTCATGTGACTCAGAACGTTGTAGAATAGGGTTATGTTGTAACATTGAATTTACCTTTTAATTTCCATTTCCTTTTTGTAACATTAAATAATTATATTTTACTTCACTTTCAACAATGATGTTTAATTATAAAGGAGCTAAGGAGTTCTATAACATCTCTTAGTAAACCCTAAGACATTCCATGTCTGGAAGACTTATACTATAGAGTTTTGGTTCTATGCTATAAAACTCCTTAGCTACTTCATCTAATAGCTCATTTTTACACTTTATGACTGCATAAACTTTAACCAATGCTTCACAAGTCTACAATTCCCTGATTGATGATTTAAGTGCGATAACCAATATTTAGTAGCAATTATTACTGCAATACTTGAGCTCACCAACCCTCAAAACAAATCAACTATTGCAATTACATATAAACATTCAAATTGCCCCTACAAAAGGAATGTGGCGATGGCAAAAGTGGGAAGGGAACATCACAACGATCTCGTTACGATGATTTTTAGATATCAATCCAACATAGATTAAAAGTAAACACTAAAGCCAACAAAGAAGAATTACCATATGAACGACATGTCAACCAAATAATGGATAAACATTAGATTTGAAAATGATGAATCATGTCTCCTTGCAATGATTAAAAATAATTCATAACTTTGACCTTATGTAGAAAGTTGATTTTGTCTTGTTTTTAATAATTAAAAAAATTAATTTGTCCATTATATATGATGATATATGATGAGTGAAGTTGATTTTGTTGATGTTGTAATATTTGTATTCATTGTGCATGGTTTATTGAGATGACATATTTTAATACAGTATGTATAGATTTTATTTCATGAATCATGTGTACTTACTTTGTTAGTAGATTTATAGATATAGTTATTAGGTTGAGAGGTTACAAAGTTTAAAAAAATAATTTGTCCATTATATACTATGAGTGAGGTTGATTTTGTTGATATTGTAATATTTTTATTCATGGTGTAAGGTTTTTTGAGATGACATCTTTTAGTATATTATGTATAGATTTTATTTCATGAATCATGTGTATTTAGTGAATTATGTGTATTTAGTTTGTTAATAGATTTATAGATATAGTTATTAGATTGAGAGGTTATATAGGTAAGAGACCTGAATTAGAAAAATGGAACAAATTTAAATATGATGAAACAAAATACATGAAATTTAAGGCATGTTGTAATTACATATTTGGTTGATTTTATATAATGTTTAAATATATTTATTTTTAATGATAACGTTTAACTTTGGATTAGAAAAGGTTGGGGTCAAACTAGTAAACTATGTAATATAAAAGGGAAGGCCTAGCCCATGAGAGGGAGATATTCCTATCTTTAGAAGGTTGGGTGATTTTGCCCACTCCTAAAATTTATATGTGCTCGTAATTTCTTTCATGGCATGACAGACATGGGTAAATACGAACAGACTATGAACATAAGAAAACATAAAAGTAGTACATTTCTAAAATAATTATTGATCCAAGTGGATATTGGTGGCCACCTAGCTAATCCAACTGGCTCCTCGTGTCCGTTTTTGTTCAGCACATCTTTCTGTATTGCTTTATAATTGTGAGTTCTACACTTATGGGGTTGTCTTAAGCCTCACACATTCTCTAGGTGGATATGGGTGGCCTCTCGCCTAATCCAACTAGCTTATTTTGTATGTTTTCATGTCAGCATATCTTGTTGTACTTTCAGGGTTGTTTTCGGGCCCTAAACTTTTTTTTTTGGCTCACCACAGTCAAACTGTAGACTGAGTCAGATTCTGACTGCGGAATGTGTAGTTATATGAAATAACTTTCCAACAGGCTATCATGCGCCTAAAACAAAGGTCGTATCCAAAAGTTATGACCCTAGGAAGTTGAGGTACCAAATTACACCAACTTACCCATAGGGCCCACATGACTTTTGGCATTTCACCTTCTAGGGTTAGGTTTTTGGATGTCTAGGGTTTTGGCATTCATGAGTAATATGAAAAGGGC
>SNQJ01S0113804.1:10262-28341 GCA_010110895.2 Picea sitchensis
GTTATGACCCTAGGAAGTTGAGGTACCAAATTACACCAACTTACCCATAGGGCCCACATGACTTTTGGCATTTCACCTTCTAGGGTTAGGTTTTTGGATGTCTAGGGTTTTGGCATTCATGAGTAATATGAAAAGGGCCTATGAAGCCTCATTGTAATCCATTCTATTCAAATGGATGCGCGTAGCAGCCACATCTCTTCTCAGAGATAGCTACCACCATTCGAGCAAGTTTCAGTTATGCAGTTTTACAGTTTCAACCTATTTCATTATTTAATAGAAGATATTGTTCACTAGATATTTGTGTTATTCTTCCTATCTATGTGTTTATTGTATTTAGTGTACTAATCAGTTCGTTCCATTCCTAAATCTGAGTCATTGGTATCAGAGCGGTCTGCTCTTCATTTATTTTTCTTCGTGCATGTCCCCAACAAGGTCTAGGTACAAGAAGTTGAGACTCAAACCCATCGAGCCATTACCAGATCGGTCGCGCCGAGCCCAACAACAACCCATGGGAGATGAAAAGAAATATGATGGAGCAGGAGATCCTATTAAAATGTTGTTTGAGGAATCCCTTGCGCGACAAAGGAACAAAATGATGGACAACTTCTTGCAGATCCTTCAATGACTACCCATGGAAGAAGCATCTTCATCAAGCGGCCATGCAACCCCCTTCAAGGTACAGGTGAATTTTGATATTCCATTATTAGAAGGACTGATAGATGCGAATGTTGTAAATAAATGGTTGAATATGCTCGAAGGATATTTTTCGGTCCACAATTTTTTCGATAGGGAAAAGATCACTTTTGCACTCCTCAAGGTTGTTCCCAATGTGAAAGGCTGGTGGGATACTTACTCTAAGAAAAGGGTCGTGGAGGAATCTGCAATTTTTGGGGTGGCCCCTACATGGGATTCCTTCTAGGACGCCATTAAAGAACAATACTACCCTGTTGGAAGCTACGAGGACCAGTACACCAGATGGACCACCCTACGTCAAGAAAGGGACAACACAGTACCAGACTTCACCAATATTTTCCATACCCTACGCACCAAATTGGGTATCAAATATTCTAAGCGTCATCTAGTGCTCAAATATCACGATTGTTTTCATCGATACATTCAAACAGAAATGGAGTTCCTGGACATCGCCTCATTGGGCATGGCTTATAGATACGTTGTCAAGATCGAGCATAAATTTAAGCAGAAACGACGAGAGTTTGGATCTACAAACCCCTCACAACTGAAGCAGGGCAAAGGCAGCCCGAACCCACACAGCAAGGGACCAAGTCGAGATGGTCGCCCTCGGGACAATCCATCCAAGACGCAACATAAGAAGTGCAATGAAAAGACGAAGAAGGACATGGGAAAATCGTGTGAGTGCCATAAAATTTCTTGGCACAACACTGACGAATGCCGCTCTAAGCAGTCCCTCGTGGATGAGCTGAAGGCTTCCGAGTCAGAGGTCGATTA
This sequence comes from Picea sitchensis, assembly GCA_010110895.2. Lineage (NCBI taxonomy): Eukaryota > Viridiplantae > Streptophyta > Pinopsida > Pinales > Pinaceae > Picea > Picea sitchensis. Next base: position 11,730 of record SNQJ01S0113804.1, read on the forward strand.
TGATTCTGAGTCAAATCATGAAGGAGGGAAGTGGATTATCGATGTTGAACCCAGTGTCGTGGTTGCTACCACCAAAATTCGGCCAAGCGAACCAGAAGAACCAGAGGAAGGGGAACGCCTCTTTCACTCACAGATGTGGGTCAAGGGGGCTCTAATTCATTTCATCGTCGACAGCGGTAGTCAAAAGAACCTGATTTCAGCAGAGGTCGTCAAGCAGCTAGACCTGCCAACGACACCTCACCCACAACCCTACACCATCGGTTGGCTTCGTCACGGAAGAGATCTTCGCGTCAGCCAACAATGTCGTTTTCCCTGCAGCATCAAACCTTTCAAAGATGAGGTACTGTGTGATATTGCTCCCCTTGAAGTTTGTGATGTTCTTTTAGGACAACCATATGTGTGGAAGCGTCATGTTGTGTATGAGTCTAGACCCCACAGTGTTATTATTACTTTGGGTAGACAATTGTACAGGATCCCAAAGGTGGCACCACCTACTGTTATTTCTTTAATCTCTGCTAAGCAATGCAGTAAGGTCATTTCACAGACCGGGAAGTTCATCTTCTTTGTGATCTGTGCTCACAGTAAGTAGAAGATCGTCACCACATCCATGGCCTCTACACTGCGCCTCTCTTGCAACACAAGCAAGTGGATGGGATCATGGAAGAATATAGAGACATCTTCGCCTCACCTACAGGGGTACCGACACACTGCCAAGTCAAGCATCCCATTGATCTGACCCCTGGCGCACCTCTACCTAATGGGCCAGTCTATCGGTGCTCGTTGATGGAGAATGACAAAATCAGGCGTCAGATCCAAGAGCTTCTTCAAAAGGGGCACATTAGACCCAGCTCCTCCCCTTGCAAAATCCCGATTATACTGGTGCAGAAAAAGGATGGGACTTGGCGACTCTGCATTGATTACAGAGCCTTAAACAAAATCACAGTCAAGAACCGTTACCCCATTCTCAGGATTGATGACCTTCTTGACCAAATCAAGGGGGTAAAGTTCTTACGCAAGATTGACCTGAAGTTTGGCTACCACCAGGTTCCCATCGAACCAACTGATGTCTAGAAGACAACCTTCAAGTCTAAAGAAGGTCTCTACGAATGGCTAGTCATGCCCTTTGGCTTAACAAATGCACTTGCCACTTTCATGAGGTTGATGGATGATGTATTGAGACCCTTCACCAACTCCTTTGTGGTAGTATATTTGGATGACATCCTCATCTTCAACAAAATGTGGGAGGAGCACATGTGCCATATTCAACAGGTTTTGAGCACTCTACGACAACACAAGCTTTATGCCAACTTAGAAAAATTCTCTTTTGGCATGAATAGGGTCCAATACCTGGGCTACATTGTTGATGAGCATGGGGTACATGTTGATCCAGCTAATATCCAAGTCATGCGTGACTGGCCAACCCCGACCACACTGACCGAGCTTTGAAGCTTCTTGGGTCTAGCTAATTTCTATCGACAGTTCGTGTTGGGATTCTCCCATATTGCATGGGCCCTTAGCCAGGTGACCAGGGGCAGTGGTAGGGACAAGTTTGTATGGGGGAAGGAGAAACAATGAGCATTTGATGATCTGAAACATTGCTTGTGCTCAACTCCAGTGCTCTCCTTGGACGACCTGCAACACCCATTCGAGATTGAGACTGATGCATCTGACTATGTTGTGGGCGCAGTTCTCACTCAGCACGGGCATCCTTCAGCATACCATAGTGAGACACTCTCCGATACTTTTTAGAAATACCCCACCTATGACAAGGAAATGTATTCCATGGTACAAACCTGTCGTCAATGGAAACATTACATTCTGGGGAAAGAGACGATCATATACACTGATCACAAGACTTTGCAGTTCATATAGACACAAGGAAAACTGCAGAACAACCACCATCAAAATTGGTCCACCTACCTGTCGCAATTCCATCTCAACATCAAGTATACGACATGTATCTCCAATCGTGTCGCTGACTGCCTCAGTCAACCTCCTGTGGTTGCACTCACCACTCTGCTCCAGTCCTGTGGACATGAAGCATTGGAGTGGCCCCAACTTTATCCGCAAGATCCAGACTTCGCCACCACATATCAGCTCTTGGGTACAGGCGCCACTGTCACAGATTTTCACATGCAGGATGAACTCTTATGCCACCTGGGCCATCTCTGTGTTCCTACAAGCAAGTGTAAAAATCTTATTTGGGAAGCCCACTACAATCGGGTGGCAAGACATTTTGGCATAGAGAAAACTGTGGTCGTTATTCAGAAACATTTTTATTGGCCGAAACTTCGACAGGACATCAATAAGTATATCAGATCTTGCACTGCCTACGCCATTGCCAAGCCAACCATCAAGAAGCAAGGCTTATACACCCCTCTTCCTATTCCTGAGAAGCCGTGGGAATCCATCTCAATGAATTATGTTGATTTTGTCGTCCACCAAGCACGAGAATGACTGTGTGTTTGTGGTCGTTGATCGGTTTTCGAATATAGTCATCCTCACAGCCTCTAAGAAGAATGTCACAGCGGCAGACACTGCCAAGCTCTTCTTCGAACGAGTTTGGGTCCACTTTGGGATACCACAGACCATCATCTCCGACATAGACATCAGGTTCCTCAACACCTTATGGTCGACTCTCTGGTCTCTGTTGGACACTAAGATCACAAAATCCACTACTTTACACCCCCAAACTGATGGCCAAACCGAGGTCGTCAATCAGATGATTGTGCACATCCCGCGCATGTACATTTCTAATCATCCCCGTACATGGGACGAGAGTCTTCCATATTTCCAACACAGCTACAACAGGGCTCTCCATAGTTCCATCGGCCATAGCCCATTTCAGGTGGGACTGGGATTCCAACCCTTGGGACCCATTGAAGTTGCACTTCCTCTTGCCACCGCATAGACAAACTCTTCCCCTAATCAGTTTGCGATCGATAAAGCCACCAAATTCATTGAGTGGATTCAACACATCCGCCAACAGGTCCAGGAGATTTTGAAGAAATCTAATGCTAAGTACAAGCAGCGCCATGATCAACACAGCGTACCACATCAGTTTCAGGTTAGCAACAAAGTCTGGTTACATTTGCAGAAGGAGCGTCTCACCGGGCCCCATCGGAATCTTTTCACACTTCGTTATGTGCCTTACACTATCACCAAGGTTGTGGGTAGCAATGCTTTTGAGCTTAACACTCCACCCTTCCTTGGTTTGCATCCAGTATTCAATGTGGACCTTCTTAGACCATATTTTCAATCGCTATTGGACACCTATGAGATCGTTGAACAACTGACGCCAATAGAGCTCAACCCTGGCTGCATGGAACAAGCATCCACCAATCAGATTGTGGACACATAGGTCAAGGGCACTCACCAGCAACGGATCCAGCCTTATCGGGTTGTCAAGGTAGGGAAACTCCTACACCAAGGCGAACGGCTCACCTGGGGCCAAATCCAGCAGAACTTTCCTCACCTGATGGGGGCACTCAACGCAATGGATACCATTGCTTCCTAAGGGGGGAGGATTGATCCAGGTGGATATTGGTGGCCACCCACCTATTCCAACTAGCTCCTTGTGTCTGTTTTTGTTTAGCACGTCTTTTTGTATTGCTTTATAACTGTGATTTCTACACTTCTGGAGTTGTCTGAAGCCTCACACATTCTCCAGGTGGATATGGGTGGCCTCTCGTCGAACCCAACTGGCTTATTTTGTATGTTTTCATGTCAACACATCTTGATGTACTTTGAGGGTTGTTTTGGGATCCTAAACCTAGTTTTTTTGGCTCGTCACAATCAAACTATAGATGGAGCCAAAGTCTGACAGCGAAATGTGTAGTTCTCTAAAAGACCTTTCCAACGGTCTATCACATGCCTAAAACAAAGGTCGTATGCAAAAGTTATGACCCTAGGAAGTTGAGGTACCAAATTATACCAACTTACCCATATGGCCCACATGACTTTTGGCATTTGACCTTCTAGGGTTAGGTTTTTGGATGTCTAGGGTTTTGGCATTCATGAGTAATATGAAAAGGGCCTATGGAGCCTCATTATAATCCATTCTGCTCAGACGGATGCGCTTCGCAACCACATCTCTTCTCAGAGATAGCTACCACAGTTCAAGCAAGTTTCAGTTCTGCAGTTTTACAGTTTCAGCCTATTTCATTATTTAATAGAAGATATTGTTCACTGGATATTTGTGTTATTCTTCCTATCTCTGTGTTTATTGTATTCAATCTATTAATCAGTTCGTTCCTCTCCTAAATCCAGATCATAAGTATCGGTGCCTATTTCATGTAATCATTCACTGTGATGCTTGAGTACTATTCTTTTTCTTGTGCATTGTTGTCCATTCTATCTCTAAGTCCTGGTTAAGCATTGATGGATCCCGTGGATTCATTTTGCTTTGATCGCGTGGATATTCTAGAATCTTTTGATCTACTATTGGTTCCTCTACTTGATAAGCCCAACTCACATGGGACTAGGAAGGGGGATTTGCCTAATCTAAAGGGGGCTTTGGCTTCCTTATCGATGAAAGGGAATGAATGAGTTTTCATGGAGGGATAATTGCCTTGGTACATGTCTATTCGAGGTTGGCACTAACTAAATAAGCTACTTTTCCTAGACTTTCTCATATGAACCTTCCTTTGATGGTGCCTTTGGCGAAGATGGAGCTTTCTTCTATAGACCATGAAATTTCCTTTGATGGTGCCTTTGATGAAGATGGATCTTTCTTATGTGGATTGAAGGAGAGATCAATTGATGCCCCCCCTTCACACCATCCCACCAAGTAGACTTTTGTTGTGACTTTCTAGATTGACCATTCTTATGAATTTTAGGACATTGAGCCACATCGTGTCTTATTTCATAGCATGCCCTACATTGGAAGGAAACTTGTTCATAGTCCAACTTTTGACTCCATGTACAAATCTTTGTGTTTTAAACCCTTTTCTAAAGTTCACGTCAACACAAATTTATGCACATGTGGTGATGTGGTAGTATTTCATCTCCTTAATTCTCAAGTGGATTTTTCCAATAACATTTCCAATATTGTTGAGTGAGTCATAACTTGAAAACTAAAGAGGAAGATTGGGGAGCCTGACCCAAATAGGGGCCATGGAGAAAATATTTGTTGAAGGGTCAAAGGATGGATGTTAGGTCTTCATGTAAAGACTAGAGTTTCCCCAAATCTAGGACCCAAGTCGAGAATTTGATCTCAATCCTCTGCTATATCAAACTCCACAATGAAAAATCATGTATCACATGGATAGAGAAAAGCTTCCTCCTCGAGATTTGGTTTCTTGACACACAAGATCCATTTATGTAAATCAGGTAATCTTGGTTGGATGCCATTAAAACTGCAAATGAGACCATTGGTTTTGTAAAAAACATTATGATCTATAACATCCTTTATAATGGGAATGGACAAAGCGAGGGATTCTTGGGCCAAATGCAGTTTGAAAGGATGGGAAGCACTACGGAGTTTTTTCTCACCACCTTAATGAAGGATACTTGAAAATGAAACTACCCTAGCTAAAGAAGGGGTGATACCCATTGAAGAAGTAACATATCTAGGTTGAATAGAAGCCCCAACAAAATATTAATGCAAACGGTAAGGAGGGGATACCAATGCCAATGAGGAAATCGCTACCAATGAAATGGGAGAGACTGACCATGAAAGGGACAAAAATGAGGGAGAAATTTGGGTAGTATTGCAAGCAAATGAAGGACCTAAACATGAGGGAGACGTTAAGGCTACCATTAGTGTCCATGAGAGCTCCAACGATCGGTTCAAGGGAAAACCCTAGCCATTGTGATGTAGATATGTAGTTGCATATCATTTCCCATGTTTATGAAATTATTTACATGTTATTCCAATTAAATATATGTATTTATTTGATTAACTATACTTGCTTTTTGAATTTTAATTCTTAATATTGTAGAAACCACCATTCAAAAAGTTACATTATTTACAAAGTTTTTAGCTAAAAGAGGAAGATTAGTTGTGAAATAAAATCCCATAATCGACTTTAGGAACCATTAAATCTTCAATAGAGTCACTTATCAGCTACAGCAAGTAGAATTTATCTTGTATTTTTTAAATGAACACTGTAGAATAATTTTAAGTTTTAGTTGTATTAAATACATAAAATTTGTTATGGTACTTATCCATTTTATGGGAATAATGTACGAACACACAGAGCATAACTCCAAATGCCACGATAAGATTTTATGGATGGGACATAAAGATCTCGTCATTTACATTTAGAAAAAAACACTCGAGAATAGATTGTAAAGAATAAATTAAATAATATGAAAAGAATGACAACCTTTTTTAAGTTGATGGATGCACTAGGAAAAATTTTCAAGACTATCATAAAAGTTGAAAAGACATATATGATGCCAATAACAATAATTTATTGGACCTACTTCATACAACATATGAAGATGGTTGCGGTCCTCTTCCCTTTTAAAACCAATCATAGCTCTTCAATGACTTTAACACTTTGGCTTCATTTAAAAAAAAATTATAACAATAGTAAAAAATACTTGTTATAACAGGTGCAAGAGTGCACCCAAACCGATGGATATCCACAAGCATATGTGGAAAGGCACAATAAAACAACTCACCATTGAAGAAATGGAACACCAAGAGCTATAAGAATGTGGAAAGGTATCCTATGAAAACACCACCATAGGAAGAAAAAAAAAAAAAAAAAGGGGCCACAAGGGCAAGAGACATTTTGTTAAAGAAAAAATGTTAGTGACATAGAAAATGACACCTTAAACTTGTAATGCAATAGTGTAAACACTATGTTAATTCTCAAGCACAACTTTCATCATATAGAAAATTGCATAAAATAATAGATAAGTAGACATTACTTTAAAGTAAGTAATTAGGTTTATGTTAGTTTCTTGTCTTACAAACAACTATTTTGAAAAATAAAAAGCAATCAAAATTTAATACCCCATTTTTATAGTATTTATTAAGCTAATAACAATATCAGAAATTGCATATCTCGTAGACCTTTTAAAATGGGGTCAATGATGCATGGTGTGTTTCATGTCTCCAAAGCATTTTGGCTCCATCGAAGGTCCCATACATACCAAATTTACAATATGACAAAAGCAATCTCATAGAGACATTTCACAAAAGTGTAGAAGTAGCTTTGCATCATTGAGTACTTAATTAAATGTAAGCAACTTCCACAACTTGTGGAGAAATATTCTCCCTTACCATGTTTTAAGGGCAAAGTATTTTGGAGTGTTGGTATGATGTGACTATTAGCTACTTTTGTGATTTCTTTAATAATTAAGGATGACTTTAAGTCGATCTTAAATAAATTAGTAAATATTAACTTATCATATCTCTATTATGATTAACTCGAGATAGACCTCAAGTTTAGCATAGATATTAAAGATGTTATTGTTATTATAGTGGGTTTATTTTAGGTTTTCAACGTAGATCCATCTTAATTTTGATTCTATTAAGCATCGAGAGGATTAAAAAGAAATTGCGATGAATTTTTCTTGGTGTTTAAAAGATTTCGAGTCAAGATGTATCTATGCTAATGTTTAAATATACTATTTGGATTGTGAGTGATTTGACCCCTAGTTGCAATAGTGATTGGTAACCTCGAGAGATTCACCAAATTTGAACCTGTGACCTCCTTGAGCTAACCCTTGACGTTGGTTGTGTGTATATATTTTAGTCTACTTATTCCACATGTCACCTCAATATTAAGCACACACATTACACATCTCCCTTATATTGAATTGTAGAAAGCACTTCATTTCCTTCAATACAATGAACTTAATGATTTCATTATAACATTTGTCTTTTCTTTTCTTTTGAACAACCTTATTAAACCCTTAAATTTTTAAGATAAAAAAATAACACACCTATTTTATTTTCCCTATTTTATTTAAGGTTTGATACAATTTTTGTAAACAATCAATCACTTCCAAACAAACTAAAATAAAAAACTTAATTGTTCATATTCACGACTTTAAAGACTTCATGCCTTACACCCTCTTCCGTAATTCGAGGAACTTATGTTAGCACTATCCCGTCCTTTGTTCTTCTTCCATTTTCATTTTTATAAAAATACTCTTAACATTTTTTTTTGCTAGTGTGAAAAAAATTCCCTAAAATGTGTTATTTCGAAGATTCTATGATATAAATATACGTTTCTTGAAATGTGTCCTTTTAAAGTTAAAACCTTAAAAAGTTATAAAGGTTAAAAAATTATAAATGAGAAAAAAAAAACCTTATCTTTTAAAATTTATGTTTGAAGATTCTCAAATTAAATTATACATTACAATATGTGTTATTTCGAAGATTCTATGATATAATTATAATTTTTTTAAAAAGACATATAAATATACGTTTCTTGAAATGTGTCCTAATAAGGTTAAATCCTTAAATATTAAGGTTAAATCCTTAAAAAATTATAAAGGTTAAAAAATTATAAATGAAAAAAAAAAAACACTAATTTTTTAAATTTTATGTTGAAATGTGTCCTTTTAAGGTTAAAACCTTAAAAAATTATAAAGATTAAAAAATTATAAATGAGAATAAAAAAGATAATCCTTTAAAATTTATGTTTGAAGATTTTCAAATTAAATTATACATTACAATGTGTTATTTTGAAGATTCTATAATATAATTATAATTTTTTTTAAATGTGTCTTCTCAAGCTTAAAAAATTATAAAGGTTAAAAAATTATAATTGAGAAAAAAAGTTTATCTTTAAAATTTATGTTTTAGTGATTTTCAAATTAAATTATACATTACAAAAAAATATAAAATGTATTATTTTTTACTAAAAAGAGAGAAAAATGTTTATGTAACATAACATATTAAAATAGTAATAAATTATATATATGTTCTATCATTCTCATGAATCCCATAAATATAACAAATACAAAAGAATTTTATAACCTATAAAAATTCAAAATTAAAGGAAATACGCCCTATCTCATCCTTCTCTTAGAAACAAGCCTTTCCCCCATTGAGAGCACCGCTATGACTAGATACCTAATGTATAAGAACAAGTTAAACAACATGGAAGACAAGAGGCTTCCTAAAATTGCTTTAATTTCGAGTCGTAACCACCATCGACTCAAGCGAGGATGGCATAAAGATTCTCGATCTTGACTAAACTATCGGGGAATCATGGAAGACACCATTTTGTAGAATAAAGATATTATTAAAAATATCTTCAAATCAAAATTTAAGGAGAAAATGTGGTGTGATAAATAGTTAGAGGAAAAAAAGAAAATTAAGGTATTTTAAGGATGTAATCAACCCTAATCTAGAAGATCAAAATTATCTATCTGTTTTGACAAGTGTAAAGAAAAAAATAAACATTGCTAAGATAAGAACAAATTCTCACTAGCTCCATAGTGAAATTGTCAATTCCTAAAACGTAGTGGGATGAAAGACCGTGTCACCTTTGTGACACTAAGAAGGTTGAAGATGAAAATCACTTTCTCTTAGATTGTCTAGCCTATACCCAAATTAGATCTCATTTTCAAAATATTTGTCACACTGTTAACCTTCTTAACCTCTTAACTCAACAAAACTTTGGCGATATTGAAAAGCTTCTATTAATGTTTTTCGAGCACAAAAACAAAATTCTAAAGTATACCACCATAGATCCATCTTAACCCTAGAGCCAAGAGAGATAAAATCTCTTTAGGTGCAAACCTTTAACCTTTCTTTAAGTTTTGCACTCTAAAAAATGTTTTCACCTAGAAAGATTTGTTGGCTATATATATATATATAGTCAACATAAATTTTTATTATTTTTAAATATTAATTATTAAAATTTTAATTATTATTTTAATGTTTTATTATTATTTTAATGCGTTATGTTACATGTACATCTCCTCCTCTGGGCGCAATTATAAAATATATTAATATATTTTAATACTTAATATTAATGTATCAAACTAGCATAGATCTATCTTAACTCTAGATCTTATTAAGTGCCCAAGTGAAAACCTTTTTTAGAGTGTAAAACTTGAGGAAAGGTTAAAGGTTTGCACCTCTAGAAATTTGATCCTCCATTAAAATTATATAAAATTCTTCCCCTCATTGGGGTAAACCAGATTTTGTAATTCTTCCCCTCATTTGTGTAGAGGCCACAGATGTGGAAGCGACCTTCTACTTACTATGAGCATGGATCACAAAGAAGACGAACTTCTTGGTCTGTGAGATGACCTTACTGCATTGCTTAGCAGAGATTAAAGAAATAGGAGTAGGTGGCGCTACCTCTAGTATCCTGTACAATTATCTACCCAAAGTAATAATAACATTGTGAGGTTTAGACTCATACACAACATGACGCTTCCACAAATATGGTTGTCCTAAAAGAACATCACAAACTTCAAGGGGAGCAATATCACACAGTACATCATCTTTGAAAGGCTTGATGTCGTAGGTCAGACTACACTATTGGCTGACACAAAGATCTCTTCCTTGGCGAAGCCAGCCGATGGTGTAGGGTTGCGGGTGCAGTGTCGTTGGCAGGTCTACCCGCTTGACGACCTCTGCTGAAATCAGCTTCTTCTGACTCTCGTTATTGACAATGAAATGAAGCGAAGCCCCCTTTACCCACATCTGCGAGTGAAAGAGGTGTTCTCCTTCCTCTGGTTCATCTGGTTCGCTTGGTCGAACTTTGGTGGTAGCGACAATGGCACTGGGCTCAACATCGATAATCTGGTTCCCTCCTTCTGGATTTGATTCAGAATTAGAATCGGCCTCTGGCTCAGAAGCCTTTTCTTTGGCCATAAGTGACTACTTGGAGCGACATTCTTCAGTGTTGTGCCAATGCATTTTATGGTACTCACACCATTTTCCCGTGTCCTTCTTCATCTTCTCATTGCCCTTCTTATGATGTGGCTTGGACTGGTTGTCCTGAGGGCGGCCATGTTGACTTGGTCCCTTGTTGTGTGGGTTGGGGCCGCCTTTGCCCCGCTTAAGTTGTGATGGGTTTGCATATCCAAACTCTCACCTTTTCTGCTTAAATTTCTGCTCGATCTTGACCGCGTATCTATAAGTCGTGCCCAATGAGGCGATGTCCAGAAACTCCATTTATGTTTGAATGTATCTATGCAAACAGCCGTGATATTTGAGCACTATATGACACTCAGAGTCTTTAATACCCAATTTGGTGCGCATAGTATGGAAAATATTGGTGAAATTTGGTACTGTCTGGTCCCTTTCTTGACGTAGGGTGGTCCATCTGGTGTATTGGTCCTCGTAGCTTCCAACATGGTAGTATTGTTCTTTGATGACGTCCCGGAAGGAATCCCATGTAGGGTCCACCACAAATATTGCAGATTGCTCTATTGTCCCTTGCTCATAGTACATATCCCACCAATCTTTAGCATGGGGAACGGCCTTGAGGAGTGCAAAAGTGATATTTTCCCTATCGAAAAAAATGTGGACCGAAAAATACCCTTCAAGTAAATTCAACCATTTATCTACAGCATCCATATCTATCAGTCATTCAAATAATGGAATAACAAAATTTACTTATACCTTGAAAGGGGTTGCATGGCCACTTGATGAAGATGCTTCTCCTGTGGGAAGTCGTCGAAGGATCTGGGCGAAGTTGTCCATCATTTCATTCCTTTGTCGCCTGAGGGCTTCCTCGAGCAACATTTTAATAGGATCTCCTACTCTATCATCTTTCTTTTTGTCCCCCATGGTTTGTTGTCGGGCTCGACACGACCGATCTTGCAATGGTTCGATTGGTTCGAGTCCCAACTTCTTGTACCGAGATCTTGTCGGGGACATGCACGAAGAAAAATAAATGAAGAGCAGATTGCTCTAATACCACTGATCTGGATTTAGGAGTGAAACGAACTAATTAACTGACTGAATACAATAAACACAAAGATATGAAGAATAACACAGATATCCAGTGAACAATATCTTATATTGAATAATGAAATGTGCTGAAACTGCAAAATTGAAGAACCAAAACACTTGCTCGAATGGTGGTAGCTATCTTTGAGAAGAGATGTGGCTGCTACCAACATCCGTCTGAGCAGAATGATTACAATGAGGCTTTAGAGGCATTTTTTATATTACTCATGAATGCCAAAACCCTAGACATCCAAAAACCTAACCCTAGAAGGTGAAATGCCAAAATTCATGTGAGCCCCTATGGGTAAGTTGGTGTAAGTTGGTACCTCAACTTCCCAGGGTCGTAACTTTTGCATACACCTCTGTTTTAGGCACGTGATATCCCGTTGGAAAGGTATTTCAGAGAACTACACATTTCGCCATCAAACTCTAACTCTGTCTACAGTTTGACTATGGCGAGCCAAAAAAACAACGTTTATGGCCCCAAAACAGCCCTGGAAGTACAACAAGATGTGCTAACATGAAAACATACAAAATAAGCCAGTTGAATTCGGCGATAGGCCACCAGTGTCCACCTGGAGGATGTGTGGGGCTTCAAACAACCCCAGAAGTGTAGAACCCACAATTACAAGAAGTACAAAAGAACATGTTGAATAAAAACGGACAAAAGGATTCAGTTGGAATAGGTGGGTGGCCACCAATATCCACCTGGATCACAAAATGACTTGTTTGAGACTAATTTCAAAATTAGTGAAAAAGCCAAACTTCCACAAGATATATACATAAATTATAATGAGTCGGAATCTGGAAAATTTTCAACAAGTGATTCACTATGTCTGCTCAGTATTCTGAAAATTTTAGAGTCTGAAACTTCACCAAAAAAATTTTACAGTGAAAAAAAATGACTCATTTGAGAATAATTTCAGGACTAGTCACAAACCCTAACTTCCACTAACGATATCTCAAAAAATATAACCAACTGGAACTTGAAATTTTTACCACTTGTTATTTGCTATCTTTCCTCGATATCCTCAAAATTTTGTGGTTTGAAACGACCTAAAAAAAGTTATAGTGAAAATTCCAAGATGACTCACTTGATGGAACTAAACCCTAGGATCGATGCTCTGATACCAATTGTTATGTACCAACGCCTTAATAATAAGAAAATTTGATGAATAATAGTCCAATTCGAGGGGAGAACCTCCATTTAAAATATATTCAATGTACAAGATGATATGAGATGATCCTAATACTAGGTCTCCTTGGTGTGTGTGTGTGTGTGTGTGTGTGTGAAAAGGTACAATGAAGGGTTCTAGCCTACATACAAAAATAATACTAGAAATGTAATAATTCAATGTATAGGGCTTAATAAGCAAGTTTATACTTAACATGGAGTTTTGTCTAGGGCTTAACAATAATTGAGATCCCTCATGTCGCGGCTACATAATGAGAACACTAGATTTACAGTTGTAAAATGATATGATGCTAAGGGATTGGAGACAACACTGCAAGTCAGAGGAGAAGTAGCCGAGCCTAGTGAAGTTTCGAAGAACCACATTCAGGTGATAATAGATACACTTGTCCATCTAGTGTTGGAGAAGAGACATTTGGAAGTTGCAATAGAATGTAGTACACTCATCAAAACTTCTATGGAAGAAGTATTAAGGCATGGAGAGACAAGATGAAAACAATTAATATAGGAATTGTAATAGAGGGAACCAAACTCATTTCCAATACTAAGGAAAAATCTCTTTAGGGATGGCCTATACATTGAATACATCAGGAGGATCTCCTCCAATTGGATAGGATTAAAATACATGTTCTACATCTCAATGCACCCCATTCCTTATTTCAAGAAATTAGGTGTACCAGATGTTGATGTTGAGAGGGAAATATAAAAAGAGATTGTAATATTTTCGAGATATGTAATGTGCCCACTTTGGGACATCATCACAATGCAGAGGTCTATGACGACCAGAGTAGCTAGATGGATGTTATAGCGAGTACAGAGGTTATTGAGAGGCATTGTGGGGTCTAGCTTGCATTGCTCATCGTATTGCATTGCTCGCGACCTCCACCTCGTCGCGCTCTCCTGCTCACAGGATCGACCTCATTCACTCATTCATGAGCCGGATTAGCTCTTATGATTCCCTGCTGGAATCGCTGCTAGAAACCTGATCCACAGGTCCTTAGTTCAACCACACAGCTCTCTGCACTCAACCGTGATCCTCCTCGACTCAGTTTCGGGTTTCGGGATTTCGTCTTTTCTGATGTTAAGAGCTCCTGTCCTCTTGAATCCCCGATCTTCGATGAGCTCCCTTCGGCCTTAGCCCCTCCTGGCTATGCCCTGGTCCATGTGACCGCTTCTCATAAAACCGCAGCCTTATGTCTTTCTGTCGGGGTTTTTGGCTTCAAAATCCCGATGTGCTCCAATTTCCATTAGCCCTCCAGGCTAAACTCGTGGTCCACGTGACCTCCCCCTATATGACTGCAGCCATACCCCCTCATCAGGGTTTCAGACTTTCCAATGTCGAAACACATATGTCCTCAGGATTCACGATCCCTCGAATCCTGACGCGCTCTTTACGCACTAGCTCTCCTGGCTAGGCTCCTGGCCCATATGACCGTTATCCCTGTGACCGCAGTCTTACCTCTCCGTCAGGGTTTTGAGATTTTCAATGCCGCAATGCATTGGCCCACGGGATTCCCAATTCCTCGAATCCCGACTCTCCGATATGCTGACAGCTGGCCCCTTAAACGACACTTCCCACTTCTTCGATATACTGACAGTTGGCCCCCACAATGGCACCTTCCTCCTTGTCGGGGTTTCGGACTTCACGATTCCGAAATGCCCAAACCTCTTGTCACCAGGATTCCCGATATTCCTATGACCAAAATGACAATAGACGACTTCCTGTCGGGACTTTCCCCGATGGCTTCGATTGCTGTCACGCATCCTCCTCTGATGGACGGTCATGGTTACTCCTCGCGTTTTCGAGACTTCTGATGTCCCGACTTTCATGACCTCAGGAACTCTGATTTCCCGAGTGTCGATATACCGATGGCTAGTGCCCGGATCTCCGGAATGGATGATCGCGTGACACGCGTCCTCTCTCAGACAGACGGCCCAGATTTGTGTCGAGATTTTCAAGGTGGACTTACCCAATCTCCTGTCCATGGGAATGCCGATATCCCGACTCCCGACGCCTCAACCTCCGCCGCGTGTCTATAGTAACGGATGGTCCAGATCAGTTTCGGGTAATTTCCCATGGAAATTCCCGATCTCATGTCATCGAGACTTCCGATTTCCCGATATGTGAAACCCCGATGAGCCAACCCTCCTTTCGGGATTTCACCTTGGCTTTTCCCGATGGTAAACCTCGTGCAACTCCTGTCCGATCCGACGGCTGACGGGTATCTGCTCAAGATCTGACGGCCCACATCCGTTCTCCTACGCGCTTACTCCAGAGGCTAAACTCTGCGCGCCTTCACCCGATCCAATGGTTGACGGGTATCTGAGTGAGATCCGACGACTGACGATCTCCTGTTCTGTGCGCTCCCCTAACGCCTTCCTGGACGTGAAATATTCAATGGTCCAGATCTCTTTCTCCAGCCGATCTGAAAACTGTCATTGCTCCTCCTAAGCTTCTATGCACTTCTTCCCAGACTTGGAAGAATTTCCAGTTCTCAAAGGCCTCAACCTTTGTGCTCTTTTTTCCCTTCTGCGAACTACTTTATCTTGAGCTTCGTTGCGCGCGTTCTCCTCGACGTTGTTCCTCCTGAGATTTCACTTCCCAATATTCAAAGGATTCTTTGACTTTTGCCCTCTGCAAAGTCTTCACGCACCCACAGTGTTGTCTCTCCTGAGCTTCTTAACACTCAGACCCCTACGGGATTTTGTCTTTCTTCCTTTCTCCTGCAGATGGAGAATGTTGGGATGCCCTCCTGGCTATCCTCTGCCTCAAGCAACCTCTTGCTGAGTGCTTCTGGGTATTCAGTAACCCTGTGAAGATCCCTCAGTGGATTCTTCCTCAAATTCCAGAACTCAAAGAGTTCTCTTCTCCTTGTGCATGTCTGCACACTTACTCGATGCCCACCTGGCAGAGTGTCTTCTTCCAGAACTTCCAGCAGTTCTGTCTCCTTCTCCTGTGCACCTATGCACTTGCTTGATGCCCACCTGGAAGAGCTCTCAGAATACTCCGTGATTCTGGTTCTTTCTGTCTAAACTCACAGCAGAGTTCTTCTTCAGCACCCTGTGCCTGTGTTCAATGCCCACTTGGCAGAGCTCTCAGAGTCCTCAGTGATTCTGGTCCTTCTTCCTGAACTCACAGCAGAGTTCTTCTTCTATGCACCACTATACATGCGCTCAATGCCCACCTGGCAGAGCTTCACAGAATCCACAGCAGAATTCCGTCTGCAACTGTGTCTCTCATACACAGCCTTGCCTCTAAGGTGTTCAACAACCTTGAGGTATTCTCCTGAGTTTTTGACTCCGGTTCTTGTGCCGCAGCACATCTTTGTCTGAACCCGCAGAATTTAGAAATGCATCCTCTATGCATAGCTATCAAAACCCGCAGTGTTCTGTCACACTCTCCTGGTGTGAAGCCTCAAAGACCTTCACCTGAAATCAAACACACTCCTGCAAATGCACAACTACAGTATACATCTACAACATACAATGGAACACTCACAGACATCCATTCAACACAGAATAATGCAGGAAAAACTGCT
>SNQJ01S0113805.1:983-26541 GCA_010110895.2 Picea sitchensis
GAAGGTAATGGATTCTCCCTTCCCTTCGCCTTAGTTCTTCCTCTATTAATTTGTTTTCCTTCAATGATTTTAGCAATGATATAATGAAAAATGATAAAGTGTATTGATTTAAGTCATGATACAATAAAAAATGATGTAAAGTAGTTACATAGTTGCAATGATTTCAACACTGATATGACTCATAGTTATATTGATTTGAGAAATTATATAATGCAAAATGAAAATGTGTATTGATTTAAGTGGTGTTGCAATGAAAAATGATGTTAAGTATTCACATACTTGCAATGATTTCAACAATGATATAACAAATAGTTGCATTGATTTCAACAATGATATAACGAATAGTTGCATTGATTTCAACAATGATATGATGCAAAATGATAATGTGTATTGATTTAAATGATGATACAATGAAAAATGGTTTAAAGTAGTCACATAGTTGCAATGATTTCAACAACTAATACTTTCATTGATTTCAGCAATGATATAAAGAAATATGAAATGACATATTTATTTTAGTGATATTTATTGTTTTGAATTGGTGCATTGGTTTTAGTGATGTCCTAATACAAAACAATAAAGTGCATTTATTTTAGTGATGATATAGTGAAATTTGATGTTAGTAATGATGTAGTGAAAATTCATTTAGAGCAATGAAATAGTTATAGATTTCAATGATAATCTAATGCAAAACAATAAGGTACATTAATTTTAGTGACAATACAATGAAAAAAATATTTGAAGAAATCAAGTAATTGAAATGATTTCAAAAATGAAAAATATTATGGTACATTGATTTCACTTATAGTACAATGAAAAATGATTCACTGTAGTAGAAATATAAAAATAACTAGCTTCATATTACACCTATTGAAAGAGATAACAAAAGCTAGTTTTCATTGAAACTTGGTTAAGACTTAACAGTCCATAAGTCACAAGTGCTTAAGAGTCCATAAGTCCCAAGGATTTAAGGTGGAGAAATGCACTATTAATATTGGTAAGAGTTAAATATTTGAATATTCTAAGATTTCAACCTCCCTTTAACATAAATTTACTTAGCTATGGGATAACAAGTAGTTTAACCTATCCTCCCTTTAACAAACCTATACTTCTTATTAATATTGTCTATGTTATAAACAAACTAAGGTAATAAATTTAATATGCTCATATTAATCTTAGACATATAGATAATGTTGATGATCTACAAATTATCCATCTTATGTTTTTAAGTACACTTTTGATTAATATTGTCTATGTTGTCAACAAATTACTTGGTAACTTTCACTAAAGCTATCCTAGATCTATCTAAACTCCAGATCTATCAAGTTGTGGATCTATCAAATGCCAAGAGGGATCAAATCTCTAGAGGTGCAAACATTTTTTAGAGAACAAAACTTAAGAAAAAGTTAAGATGAATCTAAATTGATTTTAAAATCAAAACAATGTTTGTCTTCTTTAATACAATAGGTTTTTAATTGTTTATATTTTAATTTCTATAAATATTAATTATTTTAATTTTTATAAATAATGAATTTAATATATATATATATATATATAAACATTTTATTAAAACACTAAATCATACTCTAAAAAATTATTTTGCTTAAATACTAATTCATATTCTAAAAATTATATTTTCATTAAGCTAATTTATTATTAATAAAACTTTATTATATTTACATATAACCCTTTTCATATAATATATTATATTTTAACATAAAACCCTTTTTATATAATAAAAACAATGAATAGTGTTAATTATTAACCAACTTTTTTAATATTATTATTATTATGATGATTAATCCTTCTACATGTTAATCTCATAATTAACTATTATTTTAACTTAAAGTTGATGAAATCCAAGAAGAAAAAAATGTTCTTTGAACTCTATACATAGCATTTCAAAAAGAACATAAACAATATCATGAATAGGGTTTTGTAAAATATAGTATTAATTCTATTGTCTTACAAAATGATAGAACTCTATACATAGCATTAAAAAAAAGAACATAAACAATATCATGAATAGGGTTTTGTAAAATATAGTATTAATTTTATTGTCTTACAAAATTATCATTTTTATAGTCTTTATTTAAATGAAGGAGTTATAGATGTTAATACTTCTTTATGATAGAAAGATGGATATCCAATGTAAAATAATTATTATTTTTTTTTATTGAGTTAATAATTTGTTTTTTTATAGTATTTTTTAAAAATGAATGAGTTGGAAAAGAATAATTCAGATACACATTAAGTATAAAGATCTCACTTCTAGAGTATCTATTTTTCTAGCCATATCATAAAAGGTAAAAGTTTTATTTAAAATTTGAATTGAAATAAGGAAATTGCAAGAATCACCTCTCAATCATCTCATCAAACCATCTCAACTAATTAAATATTTACCTTAACTACATATACAAGTTAGAAAAATGATTGTACAATATTTAATAATATTTTCTAAATTAAAAACCATTGTATTTGATTATTATTTAATATTTATATTTATATTTTATTTTTGAGAAAACGCAATTCACACGAGATTGTTCAATTCGTTTTTTTAAATTTTTAATAATTAATAATATGAATGCTAAAAAAGACCTTCATTTTAGTGGATTTCATATATATATATATATATATGAATTTATTTTAAAAGATTAATAAAAGTATTAATGAGAAACATGAATTTTTATTTTAAAAAATTAATAATTTGAATGAGAAAGAAATACATTCATTTCATTGGATTTCATATATATATATATGAATTTTAAAAAATGTGATTTATGGAATAAGTCAACGGTTGGTGAGAGATCAATGTTATTGAAATATAAAATTAGTTTTAACTTGATTTAACGATATTATTCTAATGGAGATGTTTTAAAAAAATTAGTGCGACTTAAAAATATCATTGTGAATGATTACGTAATGTTTATGATGTGATGTATGAAAATTGACTTCAACCTGACGTAAAGGTTTTATTCTTATGTACATGTTTAAAAACTCTAAAAAACTCCATTTGTGTAAAAAATAAAACTAAAATAGATGAAATACATGAGACTGCTCCTTTATTTAGCTAAAGGAATAAAACTTCTTCATAAAAAAATCTACAGACCATGTGCCTAGATATAACTACTACATTAACAATGTACAGACCATGTGCCTAGATATCAATCCAGGCAGGCAACTCAATCATGTTCTCAGGGGCAGCAAACCCTGGTCAGTGGATCAGGATATTCCTACATATCAATCCAGGCAACTAAATCTCCAGACCATGTGCCTACATATCGATCCAGGAAACTAAATCATGCTCGAAGGGGCAGTAAACCCCAAATCCCCTGGTCGGTGGATCAAGATATTGCGCCAAAAATCTTTCCTACGAAGAGATTATGCGGACGATACCAATTATCAGGATTGCTTGCAGACCCAAATGCAATCAATTTTGATGAAATCTTATTATTCTGGCAAGTCCTTCCCCTGATTGCCTGCAATTTCGATGGAAATCTGTTTATTTTTGGCAAGGCCTTCCCCTAATTGCAAGCAAATTCGATCAAATCCGATTACTTTGGCAAGTCTTTTTCTTTCACAAAATATTTGAACAACGTTAAAGCCCTGGATGGTTGATATTCCGGAACTTCATGCCCCGCCCCCCTAACAGTGGCAAATGTCAAACCCTTGTAAATCACACTATATCCACCGACCTGCACCATCCAGGAGAGCGCATGCATTGAGTAGAGAGAAGATCAATATAATCATCAGGATTTTATCTGTGAAATTAATGAAACCGATTTGATTATGTACCTCGTCGCCACTAACCCAGGGGTACCATGGAGTCTCAATTGGAAGCTTGAGCTCATTGATGGAGAGTTTTGTATAGGTAACGGGCACAAGGATGTGTCTCATGAAAACCAAAGAAAAAAAGCTGTTAACAAAATGCTTGAATGATCCATAACAATTTGGTTGTGGTATTGGGATTATTTCAAGTGGTTGTTGGGAAAATGATCTAATTCAATTTTCATAGTGGGCAAGATACCAACCAATCTTGTTTTCAAAAACTAATAATCAACCACAACTGTCATTGAAATGATCGTATATTATACCTGAAAACAAGTATTCGCAACCCACTGGCAATTAGTTGACGATAAATTGGTAAGACAGTTGAAACAGAATCCGCCCAAAAGAGAACATCACTAGTACGGAGTCACATGAAACCATATTTCAGCACAGCAAGTTGTGAGTATAAGACGATTAGAAAATTAGATTTCCAGCAATAACTGATATTTGTAACTATGTCTGAAGACTGATACCTGCACTGGGTCCAGCTATAAGTTATGTTTGTTACGTTCGCATGTATGGCTTTCTGAACATCCGGCCTATTAAAATACGCAGATACGTAGTTGTCGATGCAAGGATCATATCCTGGAATTTCCGCTTCTTCTTGCTATTTACACAAAAATCATACGTACAGTCAATCTCTAGCAAAAACATTTTTGCATTTGAGATGTCAGCTTGAAATAAATAAATATACACAGAAAAAGATGGCATGCATATATACAGAGAAGAGAGACAGTTGTGGTTTAGTAGGAATTTGAAACCGGTGTCGTGATGAATATCTAGGTTGTTGTAATGGGTCAGGACTTGCTGCTTATGTAGCTTCATCTATAACTAAGATAATTGTATAGCTGAATATAGAATAAAGGTTAGTTTCTGATTGTCAATGTCATTGAACATAGCTAACAGGTTGAAATCCATAAATGGAAAAATATATAGAGAGAGAATTTGCACTTACCCTTGCCAATTCAGATGAATTAGCTATGCATATGGGAGCATAGATACTGTAAATATCGATATTTCCCATTTCAATATACGCTAGACCTTCCAAAGCATTGCATAACGCTATATCGAATTTTGAACCGACGCATCTGCCAATTACTTGCTCATAAAGTTGATCCGATATCAGTGCATGACTCCATGCGTACTGAAATGTTCCAGTAAAATCTGTATCACTATTCATTACGCCATTTCCCACCTGCATAAATTGAATGTGCGCGCTTCAGATTGATTGTCTACATAAGTTTCCAAATTTGAGAATTTAGCACTATGGCTTTCGATACAGTTTGCAAGTTTTATATCCGAAATCTTCAGATAGGTATTGAACAAAAATATTCGTATATTGAATTCTCTTTGTATGCACTTTGACTCTGAGACCAATGAATTTTCTAAAAGTCACAAGTCTGAGTTGAACTTACCATTATTCCTCTGAAATTAATAAACGATGCCTGCGACAGATTTTTGTGCTGTAAAATTTTCGAAGCCAACTCTGGAATGTAATATCCTACAATCGATAATTATCGTTAACACATTCAGGAAAAAATTAATGTTTCCATCTAAATCAAACAAGCTTTAGAAATATTATTTGCAGAGCTGACATATTTGGTCTTATATTCACAAACAGTATCACAGTTTTAATAAATTTCAGGACAAGGTCAGTCAAAAAATATCATGTCTCCACAAGATGTGACTAGTGCACTAATGCAATTACTCTCATCAAAGTTTTAATCATATCTAATTGAAACTAACAAAACGGTTAAGGCATCATAGGTATTGCAAACGATACTACCTGCATAACTTTCGCCTGCTATGTAAAACTTTCGGAATTTATACTGTGGAAACCTGTTGAACCAGTTTACCAGAAATGCATACGATTCTTCAGCTGAAATAAAGAAAAAACCCCATTAAAATTTTTAGATTTCCCAGCATCGCTTAAACGCGTTTATATTTAAGAAAACCAAACAATTCTCAGTTACCCGTTAATTTATCGCCAGTTTGCGTGTAATCAGAGGTTGTGTTCGTGTAAGAGAATCCGACGCCTGCTGGAGATTCCAAAAACAGTACGTTCGCCTCTGTTGCAAACATGGACGCTTTAGTAATTGAGCCTAAAATCATAATCTAGTGAGAGTTTGTAGTAAGGAAATATTTACTTCTGTTATCTAAATTCAAGTACATATTATATGATTTTTAATATAAATAGTAGATCAAAATTTAATTAAAAGTTTACATGTATACAAATTAAATAATGAAATAATAAGAAGCATGGATTCTTTATATTTTTAATATATAAATAATAGGCATCTAATTATATGCAATTAACGTAAATCAATAATTAATAAATGAGATACATTTTAATGGATTCTGTATGCAAACTGAAATCTAAAATGTACTTGACTTTCAAATAGATCTAAACTAATACCATCTTAATTCATACCGTGAAATGTTAAACCGTCTTAACTCATACTCTGAAATGTAAAACCTATTACAGATCTGAAATGTTAGACCTATCCCAGATCCTATCTCGGATGGAACTAAACTGGTGCTATCTTAAACTATACTCCAAAAATGTTAGCCTAATTCATTAAGAACCCGAGCTATATAGATCTGAATGTATAAATGTGCATATATCTGTCTACACTTGAAAAAAGGGAATGCCCAGATATAAAAGAGGGCAATACTGGCCTTCGTTCCATGCGTAGGGATTGTAGCTAAGGGTTCTTCCGTCCGGGTTAACGCGAAAAGGTCCTAATTCCGCCATTGCTCCATATCCAAACGACGAACAACCAGGCCCTGAGAAAATATTTCTTTGTGAGAACTATGAACTGAACAATACGATTATTGATGAAGAAACTGTAGTGAAAAAAAAATATTCAAGCGAATTTACCGCCGTTAAGCCAGAGAACCAGCGGCTTCTTGGAGGGATTTTGGGTGGCCTCGGCGAAATAGTAGAAAAGCGCTCTGCCTGCCTTGGCATCAACTGTTACATATCCCGAGTATTGTCTAAATTTGATCCCCTTTGGCTGTCCGGGGAGGCCATGTGGGAGATAATCGGCTTCCTGCGGGGGGGCCCTCTGTCAGATATTCGGAATCATTCTTGAAGCTGATCGTGGCACTCTCAGACTCCCAGTCTATAGTTTGTATGCTATGGCTTCTGTATCTTGTGGCATTGCGCCAGGACTGCAGTGCCTGACCTTGAGAGGTGAGCTGATGAGACGGAGCGACTGCTGCGACCAAAAGGATGGACAGAAGAGAGCACTGTATTCTCTGCATCTTGACAACCAACCAAGGAAGGAGGAGCCCAGATCCTGTTCTTGATTAGGGCTGTCAAGTACAGACTAATCTAAGGAGAGGCCACAAGCATTACTTATAGTTGCTCGAGCAGGCTATATCAAGGAAAGAGGTGAGCATAAGTCGGAGTAGAAAAGCGATAGGAAGTTGGAGTTGAAGCCAGCTTTTCTTACATCCATCATTTTAGTAGAAGTTATCCGTTGACGATCCTTTTAGAAGACATGAGTTTTAATGAAAATTTAGAAAAGCAAAGCTTAACAGTTTTATTAGAGGAAAATTATTAGAGGTATCTACAGAACAATCTATTAATGCAAAAATATGGGGAAAAAGAAAATAGAAAATTGAATTAGTTTCAAGTATACATGATTCACATTCTTCCAACAATGTTATTTTATTTTTCTTCTAAAATATAATGTATATCTTCAAATTAAGATATCAATTTTACTTTTCCTCTAAAATATTCAGAATTAAGATATCGGGTACACTTTTCCTCTAAAATATAGTATCAATTTTACTTTTCCTCTAAAATATAGTGTATATCTTTTAAGTTAAGATATCAATTTAATATCTAAATGATTAAATTTTTTGGAACAAATTTGTGTAATTGTAATTGTAGATAACGATCATCATTGTGTTGTATTTTTTCATATTTTTAATTTGATTAGATGATAATATAACAATCTATCATTTTTTTTTGTTTTTAGTTACATAGAAATAAAAAAACTTATATTTAAATTATGATAGCAATATTTATATAAAATTAATAAAAAAATTAAGAACAATATATTTTTTTCTACACACATAGTTCTATAAGTGTGTGGAGTTTCATCATCCATAAATATGTAGACCATATGTAAAAACATGGTTGAAAATGGAGATAAAAATAGGGAAGTGGGAAAATCAGTGTTTTTGTTTAAGCAATCAAACCACCAAGTTTGTCAATCCAAGCATAAACCAAAGCAACCAACTCATCCAACACCTAGAGGAAAAAAGATAATCCCATTGACTTTTTTTGAATTTATAGAAAACCCCAAGCTTTATTTAATGTGTTGCATTTTATTTTGTAGATCATCACTATGCAAACCTCCCCTGCCCATGTTTCAAAAAAAAATATTGCGCATTAAAATTATATTAAGGAAATGACCCTATTTTTCTTCTCTCAAAAAACAAATGGGGAGGCCATAAACCTCCCTTTCATAAAATTTCCTAATGACAATTGGAATACCACTCAAGGTCTCAAAGGCTTATAGAGACCATGTGTGTATAATTGAGGCATGTTCTGCAAAGCTTGAGCCTAGAAGGTTCTTTCCTATGTAAGGTCTTTGTTTTCCTTTTCAACCATGGTTTAGACCCTTAGGACCATCACTACTACCCAAACCCAGTTAATCAAAACCATATCTCACTTAGAGACCAAAGATCCCATAGAAAGTTCCTATGTGGTGTTAAAACCATATCTCACTTAGAGACCAAAGATCCCATAGAAAGGTCCTAT
Organism: Picea sitchensis; assembly: GCA_010110895.2. NCBI lineage: Eukaryota > Viridiplantae > Streptophyta > Pinopsida > Pinales > Pinaceae > Picea > Picea sitchensis. The sequence goes on from SNQJ01S0113805.1 coordinate 9,589, forward strand.
GTGGTGTTTTAATGCATATTTCATCATGCTTGAGCCCAAAAAGATGTGTTAAATGCCCAAGGCCCATATTATACTTCTCTAACCATTGTCAAGATCAAAATAACCATCAATGTTACTGAAAACATCATATTGTCCCCTATTAAAGCACTCATAGTTGAAATATTCCCAAGAGATGCAATTGTATATTTTTTTCATGGTGATTGAGACCAAGAAGAGTCATTTAAGGCACAAGGTCTTTGTTTTCATCCCATGACCCTATTTATACCTATAGACACATTCTCGGTTCACGAATAACCTAGTCATGGCACCCAAAACAAGGAAATGGATGGAAGAATTTGTAAATGATAACATGAAACATGGCTCCATTTCTTGTGAGAAACACTCCAACCTAAATTCCATTGAAAGTAAAGTATACTTTCACTTCGAGTAAATAAATTAATGGATATGATGGTAGAATTTCCCTAAGTATATGAAGCTTGGTATGAAATTGGTAAACTCCCCAAAATAGGTATGCTTGTTAGGGATCCTAGAGCCTAAATATCTTATAAAAACTAAATCATTTGGAGAGTAAGGGGTTCAAACTTCCAGCATCTTGCTTATGCATATTGTAAGTATATACTTCCATGATTTCTCCTTGTCTTTCCTTATTCCTAGTCACTTAGTCTTGTAACCTTTTTGTTCCATAAACTTTCAACATCTTGCTTCGGCATATTGTAAGTATATATACTTCCATGATTTCCCCTTGTTTTTCCTTATTCCTAGTCACTTAGTACTGTAACCCCTTTGTTCCATAAGATAGTGACATTGAAGCCGACTTTTGACTAATTTCATCTCATGCTTATAAGACTTTTGTATATTTCTTCCATGGGAGCCACATCCCAACCTGTAAAAGGAAAACGCATTCCAAATTCTCTTGTTCATTTTTAGTCATAGGACTCATGTAATGCCTTGGGAAAAACATTATTCTTTACTGTGGATAGCTTTTATTTGGGAACCAAATTATTTTTATTTTTGACACTCCATTGAAATTTGCCAAGGGACACTTAATTTTTATGGTTTCAAACTTTACTCTTTAAAGAAAAAATATTAAGAATGTGTTTCCCTTAAATATACCTATAACTTAATTGAAAAAACCATTTAAATCTTTTTAAAAGAATTTTTTTTGTGTTATCTTTGTATTTTCCTCTCAATATTTTATCTTGGATGCATGTTTTCTTATTTATATTGTGGTGGAATCAACAACTAAAATGAGAAATATTTACTTGTATTTCCTCAATTTATGGTTTGAAAGCTACCTAGGCCTTTCATAGGAAAACTTGCATTTGAAAAATAATATACCGGTTAATCAAAAGGCCATTCGTTTATGATATTTGTGAATTTTTCACATTGAATCTAACTAGTAGAAAAATCAGACAAAGCTTGCGTAAAAGAGAAGAGAAGAGACAAAATCCTGAGAGAAAGAATGAATTGTATTAACTGAATGAGTAATGGTAAAAATACATATGGTGTACTCTACATGGCTAAGTGAATGCACCATAGCAGTGATCTAGGGAGGTTTACATACTCACCTAGGCAATTTTTTTCCTAAGGTTGATAGTCTAATGTTGAGAGTGCTCACATAGATGAGAATATTCCCCTAGAAAGTAGAGCACATTCCCTCTTTAGTTCAGAGTCAGTTGCACCTTAGTTATACTAGTGGAGGACACTTGTGCATGAAGACCTCGGTTTTATCACCAATAGTTGCATGGAAGCCTCATTTTTATCACCAAAAGGATGCATATCTCATGCATGTGTCCAAGAGGGAGCATATCTTGTGATTGCATATGTTTTTCTCACCTCCACATGTGTGACTTAGTTAATTGATGATTCCATGAACCAATTAACTAAGATTAGGTGGCAGATTACTATGGTTTCTATGAATAAGTATCTAGACCTCTCTAGATCACTACTATGGCACACTCACTTAGCCATGTAGATTATGTCATGTGTATTTTTATCATTACTCATTCAATTATTACAATTCATTCTTTCTCTCAAGATTTTCTCTCTTACCTTTTGTCTTTTGCAAGCCTTTTCTAATTTTTCTACTAGCTAGGTTCACTATGAAAACTTCACATGGTATCAGAGCCTTCATTGCTAGGAGAAAGTGCACCATACTAGTGATCTAGAGAGATCTAGATACTCACCGAAAGAAACTAAAGTAATCTTCCACCTAGTCTTAGTTAACTAGTACATGCAATCATCAATTAACTAAGTCACATGTGTGGAGGTGAGAGAAACATATGCAATCACAATATATGCATGATATATGCTCCCACTTGGTAATAAAACTAAGATTACCATGAAACTACTAGTGGTAAAACTGAGGTTACCATGCATAAGTGTCCTCCACTAGTCTAACTGAGTTGTAACTGACTCTAAATTGAAGATGGAATGTGATCTGCTTTGTAGGGGAATATTTTTAGGAGAGAAAATTATCATCTACATGAGAACTCTCAACATTATAATATCAACCTTTGGAAAATAATTACCTATGTGAGTGTGGAATATCTCCAATGCCCCCCGAACACTACTAGGGTGTAAATGATGAATGGGTCCCGACAACCAAGGCCATGCTAGGTACCTATTTTACAATGAATCTAACAATGAACACTAAAAATAGAGGAAAGAGGGAAAAAATCATGGGAAAACCCCCCTCAAAGTACAATGAATCAAAAAATGAATAAGGAACAAAAGAAATTTCTAAGAAATTGTGTACTTCACTCCAAGATGATCGCTCAGGAAGTGGAACTTTTTCTCAGAAAATGTCTTGGTGAAGATTTCTATAGTATGTTCAACGGATGGATAATATTGAAAATTAATGATCACGTCATGTAGCATCTCTATAAGGTAATGCATATGGATCTCAATGTGTTTGGTCTGTTTTCATTGCACTGGGTCTCTGCAAAACATGAGAGTACTTTGATTGTCACACCAAATGAAAGTCGAACGATGGAGCTGGATGCTAAGCTTAGTGAGGAAGTTATGAAGCCAAAGTGATTGAATAGTGATGTTGATCGATCCTCTTTACTCATCCTCCACTAACGATAGAGAATTATCTGACTTTGTTTTGCTCGACCAACACATGGCACCGAAACCCAAACTAAGCATGTACCCATATGTGGACTTACGATATGTTTTATCACTGCCCCAATTAGAATTAGTGAATCTCATGAGATCTAATGCAAAACCTACTATATAGTGGATCCCATAATTGATGGTGCCCTGAACATATCTAAGCATGCACTTGGAATCCTTCCAGTGTATCTCATGCAACCCCTGCATTTACATGGAAACTTCCCCTATTGCATATGAGATATCTAACTCAATGTGGGTGATATATAGAAGTCTCCCCACAAGTTGTTGATACAAGGTGTTGTCCACCACTAGTGTATCCCCGTCATCCTCAATATGTACTCTAGGAAGAAAGGGTGTGGTTGTCAGCTTACAGTCGGTCACGTGGAATCTAACCAATAGATCCTTGACATACTTAGTCTAATATACCTTGAATATTGAAGCATATGAATTGATCTCGAGACCAATGAAATAATGTAATGGACCCATGTTCATCATAGAGAAATTGTCGTGTAGAATGCATTTTACCATAGCAATTGTTGAGGCCGAACTTTTTGTGATAAGGAGGTCATCAACATAGAGAACTAAGATCAACAAGGCATCTGAGGTTCTCAAGATGTATATATTTGGATATGATTTGCATATAAAAAAATGCTGAGAAAATGAATCCATCTCCACATACCATGATTGAGGCTCCTACTTAAGGCCATAAAGTGAATTTTTACAGAATTCCATGTAAATATCCTATGACATAATTCTATAAAGAAAGGAATTCTTTGCATCCATCTAGTGAACTTCCCACCCCCTGGTTGCTACAATGGAAAGGGCCAATCAAATGGAGTCCACCTTTTCTATGGGGGAAAAGGTATCATCATAGTCTATCCCATGGATATGCTAAAAACCTTTGGAAACCAATATTTCCTTATAACTACTCACATGTCTATATGTTTCCTTATTGGTCCTATATATCCATCTACATCTGCAAGATTCTTGTTTGAAGGAAGAAGAACCAAATCTCAAGTTTGTTTCTTGAGGAGAGTATTGTACTCCTCCTGCATAGCATCTTCCCAGAAGGGATTCCTTGCATCCTTTGCATACATCTATTGGTCTAAATCTAGAACCATGTATCAATTCATGGGAATCATTGGTTCGGTAGTTGTGATTGCATGAGGAGGATCCTCAAATTGGGACCTCATCCTCCTTTGATCTGTTGGATCCACCATAAGGTCCCATGTTTCCTATAGGGTGGTCTATGCCCACTTAGACATCTGTTATGGTTCATCCTCTGCATGCTCATAATCGACATGCACATCATATTCTGAATTAGATTTAAAGCTCAAATGTGAACCATGATCTGAATGAGTCGAATAATCATCATTGATGTCTGATGCAGACATAATTAATGAGGTCTTTGCATATGGTTCCAATGCTTTACAAATATAACGATTTCCTTTTTTCATAGGGTATGCAAACCCATGTGTGTGATCCAAATATTCTAAAGTGGGTGACTTCTGGTTTGTTTTCACTCCATGCCTCAAAGGGAGTCCGGTCCTTGACAGATCTATGAGGAGATATGTTCTTAATGTGGTTATAAAAATTAAGTTCCTCAGCCCAAATCTTGGGTGGTTGAGATATTGCATGCAATATGAAAGTGGTCTTTTTCTTGAGGGATTTGTTCTTCCACTTGGCTACTTTGTTCTATTGTGGATTGTAAGGTACTATGTATTGCATATGTATACCTACCTCTGAACAAAGATGTTGGACATCTCGGTTCACATATTCCCCCCCATTTTTTGTGCAAAGGATTTTTATCTTTCTCTCAGACTGAGTCTCTTCATGTGATTCGAAGTCTTTTAGATTCTCCAAAACTTCAGACTATTGGCTAAGAAAATACACCCAATTGTATCATGAGAAATTATCAATAAATGTAAGCATGTACATGTTGATAAAAAAATTAGTCTCCTTTATTTTCCCCCTCCTGGAATAATAAAAAAGTAACATAAGAAGAAGAAAAGTTTTGAACTATTATAAGTTCATGGCATATCCCTCATTCTCAGCTTCTTGATGCATTTTTCAGATTCAAAATCAAAGTTTGTATGCTTAAAATATCCAGGTTTACATCTAAATTCCCAAAAAAGCACTCCCTCAACATGCATCAAAGCCATTTTTCTTGGAACAAAGAATTTTCAGAACCATGATCATTCTCATGGAACCACACCATTTCTTGGAACCATGTCCAATTCGTGGAGCCACACCTTCTCTTGGAATACATCCCTACATCTATTGAAATATATCTATTCCACACTTAAAAAAAAATATGTTTCTTTAATCTCTTATTCATCTCTTATACTATCTATACTTAGATAATTTTTCCTCTCTTTTTTCTGACACTTAGTTTTATTTTTCTCCTCCCTCTCTTCTCTTGTTCCAAAATCTTAGTTATTTTCAATATCCCCCTCTCTCCTCCTCCCCACTCTTATTTCCCATACTTAGTTTTATTTTTAATTTCCCCCTCTCCTTATCTCTCCACACCTCTCCCTTCTTACCTCATTCCACACTGTGGGTTCATCAGTCAGTTAGACTCATCACTTCGCTCACCTCCCTCGTCTTCCCCAACCCGCGGTCAAATTCATCACTTCCCTCACCTCCCTCAAATTCCCCAACCCGTGAACCCAACTTCGCCATACTCATATTACCCCCCCCTACATCATCCTACCTCACCTTATTCCACTGCTACCCTCATTCCCCCCCCGTCCCCTACACTACCCTCTCCTTTCTCCCATCTCATCCTACCTTCCCATGTTTTAAATTATATTTTAATTAACTCCAATAATTAGCACCCAATGAAATCGGTGAAAATGGCAGTCAAGTAATTGCAACACATGGCAGCCAACTACTCACAACACATGGCAACTCTATTAACCAATTGGAGGAAGACAAATGGAAACAAATCAAGTGGTGACATGTGGAAGCTCGTGGTAACCTATCACACAGTGAAATGTGGTGATGATATGGATTGGTGACTCATTGTTGATTCATGCTGAGTCATTGCTGACTAGATGATGACTAGGCACCTATGGGAGGATGACTGGGCAATTCAAATTTAAATTATTTCATTAATTTTCCAAGGTATCGAATCTATAAGTCTTCATAGCCTCATCATGTTTCACATGTAAATAATAATCAACATTTTAATATATACATCAAATTCGCAAAGGCTCCCATGCATGTATGATGTGGGATATACATTATGAAGAAAATTTGAATTTTTCAAAATAATAGGTGAGATAAGATCAATGGCCATGATTGACCCATGAAAATTAATCAACAACTGTTGAGAATCGATTTTATAAGAGTCATAACTTGATATACGAGAGTCAAATTTGGGAAAAAATTACCTCGTTGGAAATTTGATTTGACAAGGAAGATGATGGAACAAATTTAAAGAGCTGAAAATGACCATATTTGTCTTAGAAATTGAAATAATAGTCATCAATATTTTTATAAAGTACTGATAAATCTATTGTGTACCACGACTTCACAAGATCATATATTGAGATCTAGGAATCAAAATTGTTCCCAGGAGGACTCGTTGGAAATATGAGACAATGAATATCACATATGAAATGATTTTCATGGATGAGAAATTGAATATCTTTCTCAGAAAATAAAAATGGAGTCCTCTCTTTTAAAAGGAAGTGAATTAAAAATTTAAAGAATAAATGTTTATTTAACAAATTTTATTAAAGACAAAAAAGGCCCACTTAAAGATACAGATGTCAACGATGTAAATTAATTAATGATACTTTATTTAGCCATTAATTAAAATTATTCTTCCAAGAAATAAAAAACCCTCACTACTCAAGAAGTTAGAAGAGATGGTTTTAAAAATTAAGAAAGGGCTTCATCAAAGGGTTAGAGAAGGTTACATTATCAGAGTAGAAGATCATAACAAGAGGTTCCAGCCATCAAATGCAACCAAGATTCTCATCAAGAAAACAAATATCTCGATATTCTCCATTCTTTTTCTTCTTCTACACCACTTTCTCAACAATTTTTGTTCATATTTCTGAAATGAACATAAGGTTGAGTTCTTAAGTGTTTCTCTTGTAATATTCCAAGACTTTTCTTACATGATCATGGAGTATTTATAGACATGTATGTGACTTTCAAATAGATTTTTTGTATTGTTGAATATATTTCATGAAAAAATATACACAGAGAACTATTTTGGAGCATTGCTCTAATGGTTTCTCAAATCTTGGGATTTCGAAGTGTGATATTTTTGGAGCTTTCCTATAAAATTATTTTCAGTATTAAATGCAGAACTATTTTAAATTTATTTGAGATGATAAACAGTATTCTCTCCTTTTTCTTGTGAGAAGATTTTGATTTATCCTTTATTTCTATGTTATTTAGAGGGTTGTGTAAATGATGTTGAGTATGTATATATTTTGATGTTGAAGCCTTCCTTCAATATTTTTACTATTGAGAAGCAATTTGTTACACATAAATATCAAATTAGGTTATTAAAGAATTGTTCCATGTACAAATCAAAGAAATAAATATCTAGGGTTTGTTGTTTAGCATTCTCCCTATCCAAAATATTTCAAGATATATCTTCCAGCCAAATAATACCACCTCTATAAAAACACAAGGGGATTCATATCTTCATGAGGTTGTTTTTTTTATATTAATCAATTCAAACATCAACAATACCTCTCTTTGTTGATGGGCGGATGATGAAAGGGTCCCATCATATCATTGTGGATGATCTCCAAAGGAGAGGATTTCCTCCAGGCCTTCGCTTTCTCAAACTTCCCTCGAGGATGTTTGCCAAGAATGCATCATTGAAAAACTCCTTTGGAAAAGTGTATGTTGGGAAATTCAGTGACGATTTCCTTTTTTCATAATTGTTGCATGTATTTGAAGTTTATATGGTGGAATATCTCGTGTCATAATCTAGTATCATCATTAGCATGCATCAGTAGTAAAGTAAAATCATATTTAGCAATAAACTTATTGAAAGTATACAAACAAGATTTGTGGTTTACCTCACCAAAAACAATCGTAGATTTATCATGCATATCAGATATTGTTACAGAATCAGGTGTGAATTCCACCCTTTTTCTTGTAACAGAATGTGTTATCTGATAAATAGAGAGCAGATTCACATAAATTTTTGGGGCACGCAATACTATGTCAAAAACTTTGTGTTGTATTTATACTCTCCCTTGACCAATGATCTCAACTTGGGTATCATATGCCATGAGTATGTGAGGACCCGTGCATGCAAAAATAGAAGATACAACATTTGTGTTTCTTTCATATGGTGGGATACACCTAAATCTAAGATCCATGCATTGGGATAAGAGTTAATGGAAATCAGTGCATGAGAGTTACCTCACATTTTTGGTGCTTGATCTTCCATATTATTGTTTGTAGCTTCGAGAATGTGTTCCCCAAGGCTATTCTTATGAATTGGAAGTATTTCTTCTCTCATGCACATGAAGTGCATGCACATTTTGTCCCTTGATTATCCCCATTTTGATGATCTTATATTTCTCATGCATTAGGGACTCAATAAACTGATCCAATGTTGGTATATTCCAGGTTGATATTGAATTAAATATCATTGTATGGAATTATAAGACAAAAACAACATAATCCAAACCAATTTTTTCCAAGATAGAAACGATTAACTGATTGTTTTGAGTTAATTTGTCTATATCACATAACTTTAGATGAAGGATAAGGAACTTGAACTTCGTAAAGAAGTCTTGGATGTTATCAAATTCCTCATATCTAAGAAATTCATCTCTACCATGAGCATATTTCCTCTCATTTCGTTTCGTTTTCCAAAGAGATCCTCCAACTTTGTCCAAATATCATACAGTGCGGTATAAGCTTCAATGTGAAATAGAATCTCGGGGGACATAGAAATGAAAATGAGGTCGTAAGCCTCATCCATGCGGTTGACATACTTTTTCTTCTCGATAGCAAATGTTGGCTCCACCTCTGTAGCCATGGTAATTTAGTACAATCCTTTGCATCTGATTTGATGAATTTTGTTTAGCTTCCACTCAAAGTAGTTATGAGGTGTGAGAAGTATTAGCAGTGAGTAATCCATCCTTTCTGACAACATATTCCTCCTCAACCTACAAATAAAATATTAATGCGCTTTCTCCCAACAATCAGGGCTTTGATTCCATGTGAAGTTTTCACAATGAAACTAGCTAGTAGAAAAATCACACAAAGATTGTGAGAGAGAGAATAAAAGATAGACAAGCTTGAGAGAAAGAATTAATTGTATTAACTGAATGAGTAATGGTAAAACTAGACATCATATAATGTACATGGCTAATTTAGTGTGCCATAGTAGGGATCTAGGGAGGTCTAGAAACTTATTGATAGAAATTGAAGTAATTTTACACATAATCCTAGTTAATTGGTCCATGCAATCATCAGTTAACTAAGTCACATGTGGGCAGGTCAGAGAAACATGTGAAATCAAAAGATATGAACCCTCTTGGCCACATGCATGAGATATGTTACCTCTTGGTGATAAAATCAGGGTTGCCATGCAACTGTTGGTGATCAAACTGAGGTTTCCATGCATAATTTTCCTCCACTAGTATAATTGAGGTGTAACTGACTCTGAACTGAAGAGGGAATGTGCCCTACTTTGTAGGACAATATTCTCAAGAGATAATATTCCTAGGTGAGTATGTAATATCTCCAAAAATATTAAATAATATGGATTTTGTATTTATTGTTCCCTCCATATCATTGTTTTAGAAGAACACATGAACACCAACCATTTCCAAATATAGGAGTACCACCTATATAAACTGAATGAAAATTTTCTTTATTCCCTACAAAGACTTCTCTTAGGGTCGACCTTTTTCCTTAGTAGGAAAAATATGTTAATATGTTCATCCATTTTCTTAGGTTTTCACCTTATTCTTCCCTTATTATATTATGATTGAGATAAGGATTGACTTTGTTTACCAATTGTAATGTTTTTCCTTTTGTTTACTTGGTAGATTTAGTGTTATTTTTATATATATGTAGCATTATATTCGATACTTTTATTTTTAAGTATAAAGTGAGGAGAAAAACCCAAGTTTGGGTATTGGTTGTTGGATTTATCAAATATCATAGCCTCTCCTTCATCCAAATACATTTGTTCCCCCTTATCTATCCATATTTTGGTATTTCTTGTATTTCTAGTTTTGTTATTTTGTGTTCATTTATATGTATTGGAATGTTTTCTTAATGGGACACCCAAGAATCAAACAAAGTACCACTTAAAACTAATCAAAACCCAAGGTGAAAATTAATCCATATTTTAATAATTAACCTAGTGATTACCATCTTTCCTTTAAACATTTCTCGTTGGCTCTTTGTTACCTTCATAAATTGGGAAAAAATTCCACTCTCTTCTTCCTCTACACCCTTTATTAGTAGTGAAGTGTTCCCTATATGGTAGAAATTTGATTCAATTTAAACTTTGTGCTATATTTTTGCAACTCCACTGGGGAGTTCTCATCAACCATACCCATTTTTAACTATATTATTTCCTTTTCATCTATTTTTTCTCTTGGGTTTTTGGATAGATTTTTCCTTGGTTCCCTCGATCATAGGAGCTTCCACCTAGATTCCAATCAAGTATTTCCTAATAAATACTCTAATGCGACCACCCTTACCAAAATGAACATATTGAACATGGCTCAAAAAAAATTCCCGAGTCTCCCACCATGGGATTTCCTATTTAGCCAAGTTCTAGACAATAATTTCCTCCAATGTTTACTACTCAACCTATAAATATAGTACCCTCTCCTCCTTTCTCCATGAGCCAAGTTTATCCTATATTTTTTCTAGTGCCCCCTTCCAACTTGATGCATACAACTAGTATGAATCATGTATGTCATATAATTGTGGCTCTTCCCTTTATCCAAATGGACATGTAACTTCTTACCCCTCTTCTCCAACTATAGATGTAAAATTACCCAACATGTCAAACATGTGACAAACTCCTATCCTACATGAAGACTTATTTCTAGGAATAATACATGAGCTTAATAAATTTAGGCCCATACTAAGATATACTCAGTATCTCCATCAAATTATGACTTGGCTTTTCACCTTTCAAGATAATAATAATGAAGACATCGATGTACCTTATGTGTATCCTCTTCAAAGAAGAGGATTGCATAAGTCTTCACCATCTCCAAGGCTTGGCCTTACATATGAGGTTTTTCCCTCAAATAATTCATCCACTTATCCTAATTAAGTGAAATGTTGTGCATACCACAATATTTACATTCACACAACTAATGAATATTAGACTCTTCAAAAGAACTAGAACCTATCCTTTCAATGTGCCCCTTATTCTCTTTGACAAGTAATATTTCCCTCAACCTTTAACATAGAGCTTAATTTCCGGCCTTAATAGCATAAAGTCAACGACCAATGTGTAGAGGATTGTCAAGTTTTGAAGAGAAAGGATGTCCTCAAGTCTTCTTTGAAAATCCATAATCCTCTCCATTGAGACACATTGACCTTATTCAATTTGGTATTGTTGTTGACCATGATGGACAAGTGATCATATTTTGGTGTGACACTTATCCTCTTCATACGATTGATCTTACTAGATTTCTTCCTTGGTGATTCATAAATGATAGGGTTATAGACAATTTTCCTTTCCAATATAGATCCTTGAGAAATTTCTACAACTATACATTTCTTGTAATTATTTTTATGACTAAGTTGCATTACACAATGTTTATCTATATCTAGTCACTTGTCCTTGGATAGTAATTCTATGAAGGCTCCAATGCAATTATTAACTCCACCCAATGAACCCAAGGGATGACATGTATCATACTATAATTTCTTATGTTGATATTCATTCCAATCCAGGGTTCAATATCATTTAACTCCATTCAATAATATATGAATGTGTTGGCCATTATTTAATGCATTCAAAACATTTAAGAATAATACATGGTTCATGTAATGGTTTTAATTCTTATGAAGTGGTTTAAAATAATATGGAAAATAACAATTTGTTAAAATCATATTTTGGATAACACTATGAGAGGATAAACATTAAATAACCTTCACGGAAGCCAAACCACCAATCGAATACATAACACGCTAAAGTAAAACATTGGAGGCTAAAGCATGAGAGAGAAATAAACTTTGAATATTCCAGATCTCAGTTTAGAGACACAATTTTCATCTCCAGACACTTGAAACAAAAATTACAGGCTTCCCAATGCTCATATTCCCAACATGAAGTGGTGTGACCCCAGTGAACAAGAGAATTAGGGGAATTTTGAGGTAAAAAATACGCCTCAAAACAAAAAATATACTATCAAAATCAACTTTAAAAGAACCAACAGGATTCAAGATGATGATGTCAACCATAAGGGTAAATATTTTTGGAGGGAAAGTATGAATACTTTTTTAATCATATTTTCAATTTATCTCCTTATAGGTTTTCTCAAATTTCAAGTGTAGGCACTCATTGGATGAATAATTAAATTTCGCATCAAATGAGTACCCACTCTGCATACTTTGGATAGACCCAAATTTCGATAAAAGAAAAATACATGACAGGTGATGTGTTTCTTACCCACTTTGCATACTTTTGGTAGACCCACAGTGAGATAAACTAGAAATACATGAAAAAATGAACATGTTTATTTCCAAGAAACACATTTTTTCATGTATATCCAATTTATCTCACTGTGGGTCTGTTAAAAGTATTCCTTGTTAGCACTCCGTAAATATTTTCGGATGATAGACAAACGACGAAGGTAAATTTTTCAGCCAACTTTGAGACCCGAAACTAGCCTTTCGGATTTGCAGAGGGCTCTCTCGGAAGGTGTGGTCTCCGTTCAGGACATGGCTTTGAAAGCAGTGGCTAGATTTAATGCCTTTGATATAATGGGTTCAGGTTATATTAGCGCGAGAAGGTGAGACTTGGGATATGGATTCGATCTAAGAAAATGACAGAGACAAATGACTCAGTGACTGAACTTGAGAGGATAAGGCTAGGCGAGTAATAGTATTTAGTGTAAAACCATAGTGTGAGGCGGGAGAAAAACACAAAAAGTAAGTCAGAGCACCATTGTGGGTGAATTCAGAGTTAACTTTTAGAAGAAAACGTTTTGTCTAAGTGGTGGTACGCAGCGAATCCACAGGTTCAAAAATTCATTCTGAAATAGATAGAAAAAAAACATGAATAAAGATGACATTAATCACATACGCAAAGAAAGAGGCACAATACATCCAATTGCTACAACTAGAATCTTTTCATCAAGTTACAGGAACTTTGCATTAAATTTCGGTCAAAAAACTCAAATTACATACAATAGTTGTCGTTTACCAAATTTTCCAACGAACCTGGCTTACATTGAAAAGATGAAATATATAAACGAGAGAACCCCTTGGGGTGCCCTGCTTTCTAACTGTTAACCCTAAAACTAGGAAAATTGAGTAGAATGCTTTGGAGACTCTTCGCATGGCGCTTTCCAAAAATAGATAAGAATCACGTCTATTTACTCATGACCATTCACAAATTTTCCACAAGGATCTGATCATTGATCAGGTCTCAATATGAAGAAAATATGTGTCGGTGTATCCCTTTGATTAGGTTTCCAGGCGAATAGGTGTCTGTCAGGAACTTTCTATCTGCTACAATGACTTTGATTTTTGTTGCGCGCTCATTTGCTGGAGAAATGTGCACAACAAGTGGATGTTTGATTGTCATGAATGTTATCAAAATGGTAGAGTGCTTTGGGGGAACATGTCCTTCAAAAATTCCAATATTTTTCTTATGTTTTTCGGATGCAGAGACGAACACCTGCTAAACTTGATTTTTCTGCGTGCTAACAAGAGCCACGTGAGCTTCCTTCTCGGTCACTTTGAATTCTATGTAATTCTTTGTATGCCTTTATTTTTCCAGTCTCTGTTCTTCTTGCATCTATACAATGGTGTCTTGTGCCTCTCTGAGATTTTTTTTTAGCCATGCCACGTTCCCCTCGCGACCCCGCACCGATGATGCTTCCATGGCCTTTGTCGCTAGCTGCCGCTTCAACTCCTTGTTTTCTTGTTAGAGTTCAGTGATAGCCATATTTTCCTGCTTCAATTACTAATATGTATCTTTCTCATTCGCTCATGTTATATTAATGTTCCTTATTCTACTCCTGTCTTCGCAGCTTGATCCTCCATCAGGCTCTAGCCGGATAACACACATGAGTAGTTCTTCAGCCACCGATCTGGCACACAGCTCTTTTGAAAATCGAGCTTCCATGGCCTCGTTTTTCTTCCTCAGCCTGCCCCTCCTCTGAGTCATTTGTTGTTGAGGAGAAGAGGCTTCTACTGTCTTCCCTTGCTGTGCAAATCCCTCTACTTTAGGTTCTACGCGATTTGATCTGGTCTTCTCTGCGGGTAAAGTAATAACTCCTTTCACATATGTGGAAATGCCTGCTGCAGGTGAGAACGACTCCCAGACGTTTTGGGTCTTGGACCTTGAAATTATGCTTCTCCGTGCACCTTTCCTTACTCCCTAAGAGATCGCCATGGTGCGACCATTGTTTATTCTACATGCATTGTATCCAGAAGACACATGCGGGGGGGGGGGAGAGATTTGAACAAGATGGACTGGAAGGGGAAATTGAAATCAAAGTTCGGGCTTGGTTCTATGACTAGAAAGAATTTCAAGAACTCGAGATTTATAATGAGTTAGACAATGAGAATAAATCATGCTCGAAGACAGTGAATTCATGGTGATGATATGTTTTGATTCGAGTTGCAGGTTTTCCATGTCAAATCCCCACGTTTAGGATACAGGTGATAAGGTTTGTTGGGCATGCATGATACGAACGTCATGATTTTTTATTCCTTCGGCCTTCATGATGAACTGATAATAGTTTTTGTACTTGCCGATGTGACTTCCATTAGCTACTTGACTTGACCTGGGGTGCGTAGAGACTGGTTTCTTTACAGGACTCGACTCTTTGGAGAAGACATACCTATACCACTTATGCAAGTTCGAATCTTACATCCCTTCTTGTTTCCAAGGGCCAACCGACCACTTTCTTACTTCAACCTCACGGTGCTACGTACCTGACTTCACATGTTTGGACATGTGGGTCACAATGTGACTTAAAATCGACTCTATCTGGAAAGAAAAATGGCGGCGCTAACAACTAGCTCCAACGGGGATGCTATCCTCCCTGAGAGGTAGCAAAGAACAATAGACCAGGTGCCTGACCATTGGGATTTATTTGAACTTCAGACACTAAGAGTGTAAATCCTAACCTTGTACAATATCTACTGCAAACAAATATTCAGAAAAGAACATAAAAGTTACAATGACAAATACAAACATTACACAAAGATTTTCCCCCTGGAAACCCAAACCGGAAAAACCAGCATATTCTATATTCATTCATAGTGTTACATTGTTTACAATACAATATACATATAGGAGCCAGCGGCATCCAAAACCCTAACCCAATGACCTGGATTAGTCCAAAACCCTAATTCCTTAACCTAAAATAGAAAACCATTGACAAAAACCATTTGTCGAAAAACAACCTAAATACATGACATGTTTCCCGAGGTAGGTGTCATGTTTCCTGAGGCATAATTTTTTTTTCCAGGGGTGTTGCCCCCGGACCCCCATGCGGGGGGCTCCTCCCCCCTGCATCCCCTGCGAGGGGGGCCTAGCGGCCTCCCCTCTAACCCCCCTACGCATACGCTCAGACACTAGTACTCATACAAAGAATATAACACATACCCAACATTCTCCCACTAGTTGTTTTCTTTGCATATAGGGGGTTACAGGGTTATATAGTCAAAAATCTGGGGAAATAATGCCCATGGATCCTCTACACCAAGAGAACTTCTCAATGCTCACATATTTTGTTAATGATTCTGCAACATTATTCAAAGTGTCCACCTTCATCACTGATACTTTCTTTTCTTCAATCATGTTTCTCACAAAGTGATATTGAACATCAATGTGCTTTGTATTTGAATCATAAGCAAAGTTCTTTGCCAGAAAAATTGCAGTTTGAATGTCACACTCTATCCTTACAACTTGTTGTACCAACCCAATACCTGAACAAAATCTTTGTAACCATACTACTTCATTACTTGCATGAGTGGCTTCCATGTATTCAGATTATGTAGTTGAACGTGCCACTACATCCTCCAAACATGTTAAACACACACCTGCTTCTAGATCTCCTACGATCCAAATCTCCAACTCATTCTGCATCCACAAAGACATGTATATTGACCACTCTGTCTAATCCTGGTCTTCCTTCCTAGCACAATCCATAGCTAGCAGTGCCATGCAAATACTTGGAAACCCTTTTTACTGTTGTCCAATGCTCCTTCCCTGGTTTTGACATATACCTGCTCAAAACTCCCACTGGATGTGAAATTTTCGGTCTAGTACAGACCATTTCATACATCAAAATACCAACTGCACTCACATATGGAACATGAGACATGTCCTCCTCTTCTTCATGTGTCTTGGGACACTGGTCCCCAGATAACTTTACACCAACAGGAATAGGAACCTTGACCGGTTTACATTCCTGCATATTAAACCTCTGCAATATTGTCTCAACATATTTTCTCTGATTTAACCAGAGTTTCCTCTTTTTTTGATCTCTTTTAATTTCCATGCCCGAAATGAAATTTGAAGCACCAAGATCCTTCATGTTGAATTCAGAGGACAACTGAGTTTTCACATACTGGATAATCTCCTTGTTGTTTCCTATCAGCAACATGTCATCCACATACAAGACC
>SNQJ01S0113807.1:11846-22888 GCA_010110895.2 Picea sitchensis
TACATTTTTTTATTTTACTTTGGACAAGCATCCAAAAACATTATGCAAAGTTGTTTACATATAAGTTTGCAATTACAATTACAATGTCATTATAATTATAATTATAATTTTTTTTAGTTTTGTTAAAATGTAAAGTTATATTTATATTTATTATCTAATTTATTGTTTATATATATATATATATATATTTAAAAAAATTTACATTCTGTAAATTATATAAAATTATATATTTTTTCAAAAAAGAATAATTGGTAATATGATTGCACAACAAAAAAAAACATAAAGTCAAAGCAACCAAGTTTTTTTTTCCAAAACTTCATGTCATAAAAATAGTACTAAAAGTATAGTGATCTGATATAGATCCAACCTTTATATATGATACCATAAATTTCTTTTAAAAAAATATATTTGCGTCAATGCTATATCATGTAATTATTTTACAGATTATTTAATATTTCAAATTCATGTTATTTCGTTTTAAATTCATAAAAAGCATGGAGCAGTGTTAATTCTCAAATATGTTAAAATATAATGGAAATGAAGTCACTAGAAAATATTGAATGCCATTTTTAAGCATTTAGTATAGTACATTGTTAACATTAATTTCGAAAAATATTGAATGTCATTTTTAAGCATTTAATATAATACATTGTTAATATTAATTTTTAAAGATGGAAAATGAAAATGATTAGTGTATCAGCGACTCTTTTAAATAGCCATTTATCATAGTCCATCCTTTATTATAGTCCATCTTTTAAATAGCCATTTATCATAGTCCAAACCTATGAATTGTCATTTCTGAAAAATCCTAGGAAAATGACATTGTGGAAAGTGACATTGTGGAATGATATCTACTTAAGGGAAAATTATTTAACGAAAAATAATTTAATATAAAACTTAACTTCATTATGGAAATATTTTATATCCTAGCACAAACAATACCATGAAATGAATCATAAAAATTTGTAGACACATTGCAAGAGATAACTACATATACAATTTGTCAAACCAATTACATGTGTGATCCCTAAAACCAATTATAATTAGTGAAACCAGGTACATGTGTGATCCCAGAAACCAATTCCTAGTTGCAACCCCAATAAAGGTAAAATTGTAAATCTAAAAGATAAATATAAAACAAAGTTGGAAAATAAATCCACAAGTAAATATCAAATACAACGTGACCATTAGATCAGATCACATTTAATGCATTGCCTAAAAAATCCAGCAGAGAGTGATACTCAAGAACAGGCAATGGATGCTTCAATCTATTGGTGCGAATGGTCCGATATCCCTCCTATAGGGATATTGGACCACCGGCACCAATTATAAGTAAAAGATCGGTTGTTAGGGTAGATCCACCTCCGCTTCTTTTATAGAGAAAATTGTACTTCCCTCTTCAGATCCGCCAGATAGCCAGATGAGAAACAGTTTGGAAAGAGTTCAGTACATGACGATTATGAAGGTCGTGAGTTGGGAAATAAGTCTACTCACAAAGTGGT
Source organism: Picea sitchensis (assembly GCA_010110895.2). Lineage (NCBI taxonomy): Eukaryota > Viridiplantae > Streptophyta > Pinopsida > Pinales > Pinaceae > Picea > Picea sitchensis. Next base: position 13,349 of record SNQJ01S0113807.1, read on the forward strand.
TTTTTTTGAGCTGAGGTAAGTATTTAGGGAATGAGATTAGTCAAGTTGTTTAAAAATTCTTCATTTGTTCATTGGAGTTATATTCAGTTATAATATTTTTTTTATTTGTTGCCCTAAACTTGTAAATTGCAATAGATTTCAGCTCTACTTTCAAAATTACCTCTTTCAAGGAAGGTTGTGCTTCACGATGAATAACTAGTGGATTCACTGAGCAAAATTTGTTGTTTGAATACAAGTCTTTAGTAAAACTTGTAAATTGCAATAGATTTCAGCTCTACTTTCAAAATTAGCTCTTTCAAGGAAGGTTGTGCTTCACGATGAATAACTAGTGGATTCAGTGAGCAAAATTTGTTGTTTGAATACAAGTCTTTAGTAATGTGTAGCCAATGACCCTTTGAGTAACCCCATAATGGTTTCCTTGAATAATGTTTAAAATTGGAACCTCAAGTAAAATATTGCAAACAGGGTGTAGTTTCAACATTGATATTCAAGCGCAATGCCTTTGCTGTAATTACTTGTGCATTGGTGAATTTCAGTCTAACCCCCTCTGCAAATTCATGCAAAGTGGAATATTCATTGGATTTTAACCTGACATTATAGTTCCTAGATCCATAGGTTTTTTAATAATCTGAAAATTGTCATCAATTATGAGCTCAGGCAATTAGTTGGAATGAGATTTTTAAAGGTTTTTCTCTCGACTATTTTCATTTACAGATAACAAAGAAAAATAGGTTATGTATCTAAAATGTGAATAATTTTATTTATTTTCAATAGAAAAAGAAAACATTTAATCATCTCATTAATATTGTTGGATACATTGCTGGAATTTGCAGAAGAAAAAGAGGTTAGACTGACATTCACCAATGCACACGTAATTACACTTAAATATCAATGTTGAAGCCCCACCCTCAATATTATACTTGAGGTTACAATTTTAAACATTATTCAAGGAAACCATTAGGGGGTTACTGAAAGGGCCACTTGCTGCACATCCGAATTCAAACAACATTTTTTTCTCATCGAATCCATTACTTATTCATTCCTTCCAAGCGCTAATTTTGGAAGTAGACCTGAAAACTACTGCAATTTCCAGATTTAGGACAACAAATCAAAAAGGTATTATGACCGGAAATAACTCCAACGAACAAATGAAGAATTTTTAAAGACCTTGGCTAATCTCATTCCCTAAATACTTACCTGCGCTCAAAAACCACTTTGTCAGTGGACTTACTTCACAACTTGCGACTCTTTCAAGACGTTTCTCTTCCGGTTCTCTAGTGGACCTCAGGAGGCCGGTACAGTTTTCTCTATAAAAGACGCTGAGGGTGATCTACCCGAACATTCGATGTTTTACTAAACCCTATACCATACCAGGACTATCAGACCAATCCCACCAATAGACTAAAGCATTCATTGCATGTACTTGAGTATCGCTCTCTGTTGGATCCATCTCCGCCCCAATTCGTAGAATGGACATTTATGAATGCACAATACCTTCTCTCTCATCAGGTATATGTAAGGTTGTTTGTTACTAATTTGGATCTTTCAGGAAATGGAATTAATGTCATCTGATCCAATGGGAAGGTTATATTTGAGATCTACTTGCATATTTTTTTCCAACTTTATTTTAGATTTAGCTTTTAATCTACAATTCTACGTTTATTAGGCGCTACAACTAGGAAATGGTTTCACAGATCACACATGTAATTGGTTTCACTGATTATATATGTGTAAATTATTTCACTCATTATATATGATATATGTGTAATTAGTTTCACTGATTATATATCATATATCTATTCAGCTCTTACAAGGTTTCTGCAACCATTTCATGGTTCTTTGTACTAGGATATACAATATTTTCATAACCAAGATAAGTTCTATATTAGAGAATTTTCCCTTAAGTAGTTATGATGCCACAATATCACTTTCCTAGGATTTTACAGAAATGACAACTCATATGTTTGGTTTAAAAAAGGTTTGTGAAACAATCAAAATTGATCACATTAAATATTTAGATTGAATTAAAAAATATTATAAAATCTTGATGCATGGAATAGGCCGAATCCAAATATGCAGACATTGACTAGCCAAAAGTCTTGAACTGCTAATAATGTTGGAATTGAAATGTGCCTTATTCACAATAATTGTCTTCTATGTGGTTCGACTATGGAATGAATAAAGACTGGTTTTAATTTGATGTTAGTTGAGTATTTTAAGATTTTATGATATGCAAATCTGTATGTAAAATATGAAGTTAAAAGATATTTAATAATGTTAATGAAAATTGAAAAATATTTAATAATAGTTTGTATTACATATATATTCTATTGTTAAGTATCTAAATATTTAATAATAATTTGTATTGCATTGATCTTAAAGAGGTCCTGGAATGGCAATAAAATTGGAATTGGAATGTTCCCCGCTTGATGGGAATTGAATAAAGAATATTGATATTAATTTGGCCTTATTTGAGTATTTTAAGGTTCCATGATACGCAAATCCATGTGTAAAATTTTAAGAAAAAATATTTAATCATGTTTTTTTATTATTGATATATTGTATTGTTATTTATTGAATGAAAACATTGGTATGAGTGATAGTTATTTCAAAATTAAACAAGTTATTTTTTTCTTTGAAATTAAATTAATAATAATAAAATATTGTTTTAATAAATAAAACAATTTGATTATTTATATGTACTCTTAAAAATATTCAACCATGAGCCTAAAATTACAATAAATATTATACCAACCTGTCCATATGAAACACTAAAACAAAAATAATCCTCAATAGTTATCTACATATTTATATATAGAGAGAGTAAAACAAAGTTGATAAAGTCTAATTTAACAATTATTAAGATTTTATATCCTAGTACAATATCAGCATGCATTCATCAAGGAAACATGTCAACCGTCCATAAAAAGACATCATAATATACCTAGTCATAAGTCACATATGCAATAACATAAATACTCAAACCATATATAGTCCACTTCCTGACTCTGAGTCCAAGGAGGTCCATTGATGCCATTGGTATCCTCAATATGTCAAGAGTCCTACACACTCAAGAGAAATGAGTCAATAGCACATGTCTATACATAAATAACATAACTTAACATCATAATCCACAATCTCATCATCAAAAAAACAATTGAACCTCAGTAAAATTACATTTTTAGGATGTGTAATATAAAGTTAGAGGTGCATCTTAGTGAATACCTCAATAAACTACTAAAAACTTTTAACTAGACCTTAGTCAAACTACAACAACCTATAAATTAAGTTAGATATACAAAATAGAGGATAAAAATACCTTCTCAAGGCTTCACACAAGGCAACCAATGTGGTGATATGAATATTAGTGAATTTAGTGACCTATTCTTCATTGAGTTCCACATATATATCAACAAATGTTTGGCGAAACTAACACTAATATTGAACTAGGAGTTGTAAATGGTTACTTTCAAGAAGGACGCAGTGTTAATCTATCATGTCTAGGAAAGCTTGGAAGTAGTTAGAAATACTGCAAATCTAGGGATCCAAACATCTTCATGCATCTAGCCACCATATTGAGATAATGAGATTCTAGTGTCTAGTTGGAATGTACACATAAAATCCATAGGTTGATGTATTAGTTCTTTAGTAAGAGCATTGTAAAATTCCTTCGTCACACTGGAGGGATTGGGTTCTCCATCATCAGAGGAATGAGTGTCATGAATATCCATTGAGAGAAAGACACTCTAATAGTGAGTAAGAGATGAATATAAGTGTAGTGCAAGCCCTAGATGAAATATTTGGCTAGTGTTAACACCAATAAGGGAGTCTAAAATATAAACCAAGGATGCAAATAAGGATGCGAACAATAAAGAGCTACGTTTCAAAGGAAGGCATTGAAAAATAACTCAAGAGAGGGGATGTGACTCAAGAGGAATGTCCTCGGTGGGAGGGCAACCTCTAAAGAAACCCAAATTTTGGATAGATATGAATGGGTCTAGAATGTAGGGAACCAAATAAAGAGGTGTGATCAACATTACTTCGTTGGCTACAAAATATAGCTACGGTAAATAGTTGAATAATGAAATTGGTGTGGAGGAATCTCCTAAAGGGAACCCAAAGCTAGAAATTTTCTAGGTGGGTCGAATCGAACAGAACTATAACTATGAAGAGGACATGTGGGGTGGGAGGGTGACCTCTAGAATCCTAATGTGTGAGTGAAAATATAAATACTGTAACCTACTACAATAATGTTAAATTATATAGTATAAAGCTTCCTAGGAAATAAATCAAAAGAGATATGAGCACAAATGTGGTAGTTGATCTAAAGAAAATCCAAGATATACTAAAGAAAACTATAAATAAAAGATATCAAAACTGGTGGCTTGGTTTCATTCATGGGTCCAATTACCTTCTTATAGTTTTACATAACTCCAACTCTTTCTTGTTGGACCAATTCAAAGCCTACTCTAAGAAAGGATGTCACTCAAAACTACAGACAGCTCAAGGCTGAAAATATATTCTTTTAACCAACTATCAAACTAACACATCAATACTTTAATTTGAAATGCATAGGTATCTCATTGGAGGTTTTTACCTCCATGGAGGAGAAACCCTTTGTCTTTTGAAATGGTTAGCTCTGAGAGAGTTGGTTTTTTGAGCTAGCTAATCCTTCGTAGGTATATATCTTCCTTGAAAATTGAGCTCACTGGGGGCATACTTGTTCTATCTCATTGAAGTCGCTTAATAGATTTCAAATTAAAATACTAAAAATTATTACACCTAAATGCGTATAGGTATTGGAAAAGAGTACATTTAATGATCTTGTAACCATAAATTTCAATCGTATGGTTATAAATTGAATATGTTGACATATTCTTGGTCATCCTAAGCTAAAAAAAAATTAATGGAATTTTTTTTTTTAAAACAATTAATGGAAAAATTATTTTAAAAATTTGTATACATTATCTAAACTAAAAAAAATATTGGTCAAACCCTAAACATCAAATTTATATAAATAAGGATAAATGATTTCAATCAAACAAATATACATACTTCTAGTGGTTAAGGAATAAGGATAAATGATTTCAATCAAACAAATATACATACTTCTAGCGGTTAAGGAATAATATTTCTCCCTTGTTTTTACCTTTTTTACCGAGAATAATCTCTTCTCGGTTTTTCCGGAACTTCTATTTTTGGAAACTATTTTTGGCTTCTTCAACCGGTTGGGAAATTGGACATGTGAAGTGAAATGATGTGAGTCACTTTTCACTTTGGTTCAATTTTAATTTAAAATATATTTATAATCTATTAACAACATTACAAAATTAGAAACATTATAAAAAAAGAGTGAAGAAATACACCTAAAACTCCAAATAAAGCTAGAGGCAATGATTTATTAAAAGGTTAAAGATATAATTCAATCTCAAATAGAGGATAGATTCTTAGGGTTAAGAGTGAATTCCTTACAATGAAGGATGGAATTCAAGAAATGGAAAAGCAYAAAAAATCAAACCAAGGAGGAGGGGTTGAATAAAACCACAACTTAGAGATAGACGTAAAGAGCTAGAAGAAAAACTAACCAACAATTTGACACTCAATAATATGGAAAAAAAAATTGATATGAAACCCATCAAAGAGGAGATTAATAAGCTAATTGAAATGGACCATGAACATAACAAAAGGGCCTTGAACCTCATAATTTTTGGTATAAAAGAACAACAAGAGGAGGATACACTAGAAATAGTAAAAGAAGAATTAAATAATAAATCACAAATTGATACAACTTACCTCATACAAGCAAAGAGGCTAGGAAAAATAATTGATCACAAAGATAGGTTGATCTATGTCAAAGTAAGTTGTAATGACTATAAATATAGCATACTTAGTAAATTTCTGTGCTTAAAAGGGTGAGGAATAATTATAAATTAACACCTCATTCCCGAAGACCAAGTTGAATTAAGGAAGGAAGTTCAAAAGGTAAAAGAAGCGAGGAAAGAAGGAAAATGGGAGAATGGGAAGATAGGAATTTGGGTCACTCAGGATCCTTTTTTTAAATTGTCTTGGCTTTCCATGCCACAAAGGTCCTATGATAAGTTGTATCCCAAGTGATATTGATATAATCTATCTAGTTGAAACTTGGGAGCATGAGAAGTCAAGGGTCCCTAACATAGAATGATTTGTCTTGTGGTCAGCATGGAACAAAAAATCCCACTATAGAGGGATATGAGACATAGCTTGTTATATTAGAAAGATCATTTCTCTTCACATTCAACTTCATAAGATTGACCCTTTCAATAAATACATTTGGATATAAATTTCAGACACTAATTCTAAGGAGATGTATATTCAAAATTTGTTATTTTGCACCTCTTAATTCTACTTTTTATAAGAAAAGCAATCTATATAACAATTGTCCCTATAATAAGTTTGAAAAATATATTTATAGTTTGAAAAATGAAGGTAATATCCTCCTTCTAGGAGACTTTAATTCTAGGATTGCAACTAAACAAGCTACTGTTTTAATTAATGACTCCAACCATAATCCTTTCTTGATAGATGAGGACCTTGTTTTATCTAATAGATAGAAAATAAGCTCTCAAGTCCTAATTGAGAATTTGTTTGGTACTCATTTGGTGAAGATTTGCAACTCTCAAGACCTAATAATTTGGAATGGAGTAATGAAGTGGCCAAACTCCAACCAGATGACTTGTATTCATGGGCTAGGTAATAGTGTTGTAGATTATGTGATATATGATATCCTCAGTGATCATAAACCTTTAACCCTAACTCTAAACTTCTCCATGCATAGGAGCACCATTAATTTTTTCTTTGACAAAAGTAAAATTGACATTTTCTCAAAGGATTGAAATAGTAAATTAAATCACCTAACTTATAAGGACAGCATTGAAGAACTCTATCATAATTTTGCAACTACCCTTTCCACTTCTATTTGACAAGTTCTCTTTCAGGGTGTCCTAGAGAAAGAATAATAGAACGACCAACCCTTGGTATGATAAAGAATGTAAAATTTAGAGGAAATCCATTAGGGATTCTTCTAATGAGTCCTTAAAACTCGATTAGATCAATACGTACAAATCCTTAATTAAAGGTAATATCCTCCTTCTAGAAGACTTTAATTCTAGGAACGCAACTAAACAAGCTACTCTTTTAATTAATGACTCCAACCATAATCCTTTCTTGATAGATGAGGACCTTGTTTTATCTAATAGATAGAAAATAATCTCTCAAGTCCTAATTGAGAATTTGTTTGGTACTCATTTGGTGAATATTTGCAGCTCTCAAGACCTAATAATTTGCAATGGAGTAATGAAGTGGCCAAACTCCAAACATATGACTTGTATTCATGGGCTAGGCAGTAGTGTTGTATATTATGTGATATATGATATCCTCATTTCCAACCAAATAGAAAATTTTGACATTTTAAATGACCATGAGCCTCAATCATCATGAACCTTTAACCCTAACTCTAAACTTCTCCATGCATAGGAGAGCCATTAATTTGTGCTTTGACAAAAGTAAAATTGACATTTTCTAAAAGGATTTAAATAGTAAATTAAATCTCCAAACTTATAAGGACAACATTGAAGACCTCTATCATAATTTTACAACTACCCTTTCCACTTTTATTTAACAAGTTCTCTTTCAGGGTGTCCTACGAAAATAATAATAGCACGACCAACCCTTCGTATGATAAAGAATGTAAAATTTGGAGGAAAGCCATTAGGGATGCTTCTAATGAGTCCTTAAAACTCGATTAGATCAATACGTACAAATCCCTAACTAAAAGGAAAAAAAATGTTCTATATCAATAAAAGGCAAGAGAAACTTTCAAAACTATATAAGTTGGATCCTAAGAAGTTCTGGAGCCAAATTATAAAACGTAATACTAAAGAAAATAATAGGATTCTCTTAAGGGACTCGAATTCCTACCTTAAAGGTCTTTATGAGTTTCCTCATGCTATGGACATCATTCCTATTGTTCCTACAAAGGAAGAAGTTTTTTCTTTAGATGACATAGAGTTTGGGGTTAAGAAGCTTGAAAATGGGAAAGCTAAGGATATTGAAGGATACCAAGATGAAATTTTTTAAATTGGAGGGTCAATCCTTATCCCTCACATACACTAGCTCTTCAATTTAGTAATCAAGCAGGGCCTCCCTAAACCCTAGACACAAAGTCTCATTGTTCCTATTTTTAAAAATGGGTATAGAAACATTCCCTCTAATTATAGGAGAATCATGATTAGCCCGATTTTAGCAAAGCTTTGTGGAATTATTTTGGAAAAGAAGATTAGCCTTTGGTTAGAAAGTCATGGTAAAAGAGATAAAGGGTAGGCCAAGTTTAAGATATATCATTCAACTGTGGACCATCTTGTTAACTTTAGGATCATTGCACACTAGTTCTGCAATACTAAAACCAATCTTTTTTTTTTTTGTTGACTTTAGAAAATCTTTTGACATGGCTCCTAGGAAAAACGTTTGACTTTATAAAAGTTCCTGTCGAGTTGAGGGTTGTTAGAATAAGGATGTATGAGAATGCTATTTCTAAGTTTAAAAGGGTTGTTGCAATAAGAATGTATGAGAACGTTATTTCTAAGTTTAAAAACACTAAAGGATGGTCAAAAGAGATTAACTGCGATATCATAGTCAAACAAGGTTGTCCCTTGTCCCCTAGACTTTTTGGCATATACATTGACAAGTTAGAAGATTGCCTAGAAAAAACAGGTTGTGTCCACCCTACTCTAACTGGTATATTCATCAATATTTATGGCGATGATATATTTCTTATGGCAAGGCGTCCCCATGATCTTGAATACCAACTAATAATCCTCAAGTAATTTTACACCAATATGGCTACGAATCTTAATACTGATAAGACTAAGGTCATGATTATTAAATCCAATAATATCCCTTATGGTACATTTGTATATGAAAAAAACAACTTGGATGAAGTGACTTCATACAAATATCTTGGAATTGATATTCACAACAAGCTCAATTGGAATTATAGCATTTAGAAAAGGATTATTGGCGGAAGGAAAAGCTTATTATGGGCTTGAAAAAAATTGTAAATCAACTAATATTTGGAATTGGGATAAGAAGAAACTACTATTTGAGAATCTTGTTACACTTTTTATTCTTTATGGATGTGAAGTCTAGAGCTATAGTATCTCTCGTGAATCCTTGAGAAAGATATAGAAAATACAAAAAAAAAATGATTACCTATAATCTCTAAATTAATGTAAATACTCCCTATCCCATCCTCCTCTTAGAAAAAAACCTCTCTCCCATAGAGAGAATGGCTATGACTAGATACCTAATGTATAAGAACAAGTTAAACAACATGGAAGACAAGAGGCTTCCTAAGATTGCGTCAAAATCAAGTCATAACCACCATCTACTCAAGCGAGGATGGTATAAAGATGCCGAGTCTTGACCAAAATATTGGGGAATCATGGAAGACACCATTTCATAGAATAAAGATACTACTAAGAAAAACTTCAAATCAAAATTTAT
>SNQJ01S0113808.1:0-10306 GCA_010110895.2 Picea sitchensis
AAGGAGTATATGGAGTACCTTAAAGGGAAATATATATATATACTATTATTATTAAACTTCTTTTGGTTACACCGTTACATTACAAACATTTGGTATGGATATTGTATTAAAATGGTTGGTATCATTACATAAGAGTATATTATAATACATATAAAATAAAGTAAAAGTAAATGATTATTCATATGTTAATACATATTTTATTACAAAATAGATAAGTAAGTGATCAACGAATGGTTAAATAGTAGGATAACTAAAATTGATGTAATGAATGATAACCCCATGGAAATTGGTTAAATAGTAGGATAACTAAAATTGATGTAATGAATGATAACCACATGGAAATTGAAGCATTACAAGGACATATAACAACAATATTATAAGGGTGATTAATGTAAGTGTCACATATTGATATAGGGGAGGGTTAGACACTTGGTTAATTAGGTAAGTTAGGGTAATTGATGAGTACCTCGTGGCACCAATATAGCTAGTAAGGTGGGAGAGTTAGTAGTTATCAGGATGACATTATCAAGCTTAGAGGATTTTGACCCTGACCTTTAGCCACTTACCTTATGGGAGTAATGTCTGTTTACAGAAAAGTATAAAGAAACTTACGCCCAACCCTACGTTGCAAGTATAAGTTGAGTAAAACTTTGAATGTCTTAAACCCTTTTCTAATAAGCATTTGGTTGAACATAGATTCATTTATTCAAGATGGTCCGAACTCGGGGAAATAGAGGTTGGGGTACATCATCGCAAGGATCACCAATGTTGAATTTGTCACCGCCATCGTCTGATTTAGCTCTCATTTTGCACTCCTTAAAGGATATTAATGAGACTTTAAAGCGATGTTAGTCAGTAGATGTGGAAGTGGAACCCCCACCATCTGGAGTGGATAACCTAGAAGTGTCGAGGGACTCAAAGGAGGGCATCCACAAGGGGACATCACTAGAGAACTACAGAAAATCAAATTCCTAGAGTTTGTTGGGGTATGTACAAGTGAATGTGTTGAGGCATATTTGGAAGGAATGACAAGATGTTTTTCCTTGAGAGACTATGCTTCCACGTAAAAAGCGAAGATAGTGACATTTTAGCTGAGGGACAATGCCTTGAACTGGTGGGGTAATCTGGAGAGGTAGTTGCACCTTAACCCAGACATCGCCTCGTGGGAGATTTTTGAGGAAAGGTTCTAGAGGAAATATTTTCCTACTTACTATGAGGAACAACAAGTAGGAGCATTTCATGTGCTAGTTCATGGAAATGGAACTTTGGAAGAGTACAAAATCAGGTTCATGGAGTTAGTAAAGTATGTATCATACATGGATACCAATCAGTGGTAAGCATAAATTTTTGTGTACAGGTTAAACCCTAAGATAAGGGCCATGGTGTGGATGTGGAAACCGTCATCAATGGTTGAAGCAGTTGAAAGTGCTCATTATGCAGAAGAGCATATGAGCTTAAATGGAGGTATGAGATCAACGTCACTACTACATATTGAAAAATTTGAGACGACTACTTGTGGCGAAAGTACCCTTTTGTCGCAAAATTGAAGATAAAGAGTTGAATTTTTAAATATTTTTATAAATCCATCCCGCGCTTGTCGCTCTTGAGACGAAACCAGTGGTACGTCTCAAGAGAAACGGGCGTTAAGATAGTGGACTCCCGTCAGTCTTGCGATGACCTTTGCTTATCGTGAAGATAGTGGACTCTTGTCGCTCTTGCAACGATATCCTAGGTTCTTCGCACTTTCCACGACAAGTGAAGCGACGTTTAGGGGGGGCAATATTCATCGCAGTATTCACAACATAACGTTGCAAGAGCATCAAAATGGCCATCGCAAAATGACCCAAATTTACTAGTGAACTATTCCACATCCGCCTAGATTCATGGGGAAGGCCCCTTGGACCTTCTCCAGGGGAGGAAGCTCAAGATGTAACACACGCAACCCCTAAGTGATCTTTTAAGGGGTGCAGCATCAAAATTTCACTTTCCTTAACTCTCTCTAGGTTCCCCTTTTCTTTACATTGCGGGTTCTTCCAAACCCGCAGGCTCTTTCCTAGCCCCTTTGGAGGATTTGAAAAACAGGTGCTAGCTCTTCATGCTAGCCCCTTCCTTCATATGACCTCAGGCTGTGAACACAGTCCTAATCAAAAGGCTCTTCGCAACTTTAGGTATTCTGTTGTGAGTCACTTGACTCTCCCGAATTATCGAATTCTGAACTAGAGCCTAGTGAGTGCTAGATCCTTCCCTTATTCTCCACTGATGTGACTTCAAGATATGATCTGGGGCCCACTTTCGAACGTTTCGATATTTCTCATTGCTTGGACTCAAAAGTTATCTCACCTCTTTGTGAATCGGGACTTCGCGTTTTGGGATTTCGTGTTTCGCGAAGTGGGAAGATTTCATGCCTCTTTTCCCGATTACCAATCCCCGAAATCCACTCACGTTAGATCGACGGTCCATGACTTTCCTCAATCCAATGGTCCAGGTCACATTGTGACTTTGGGTTTCGGAGTTTTATTCACACCAACGCGTGATTCTCCCATCAAGCGAACCCCAAACTCACAAATCTAACGGTCAAGGTGGGTCCCAATAGATCCTTGGATCTACGGTCAATATCGCATCACGACTTTGGGTTTCGAACTTCAGAGGATCTGTCCTCTTCACGATGATTACCAACATTCGTCGAACTTGTGAAGACTGAAGGAGTCAAGGCGTTAGCTCCTGCGCTCCTTCTTCAAATCTAACGGTCGTGAGAGACCTTGGACCCTCCCAAACGGATCTTGTTCGTTCATCTTCCAAATGAAAGGATACTCCCTTTTGATACTTGAGTCTTGCTATTCTTCCTGATATTTGTTGGCTCTGAAAGGCTTAAGAGATTTGCGCTCTTTCTCTTGAAAGTAATGCTTTGAATAATTCTTTCGCGCACCCCTTATGTTCATTCCTCAACTCTAGGACCTAATAGGTTCTTGACCTCTGCCCACCTCATAAAGACTCCGTGAATATCAGCACTACCTCTCCTGAGCTTAACAGACTCTGTCCTCCCAGAGACTCTGAGCAACTGGGAGTGTCTACTTTCACCCATGAAAACTGTGGCCAAGGTCGACGAACTCACAATCCACTTATTTTAACTTAAGCCACCATAGGGCTCGGGCATTTACGTATAAAAATCAGACAATTCCATACTTACTTAAGTACACAATTTAAACAAGAATAAAGAGATACATTAATCATTAAACACGCATGCATATCTCTGATTCATTCACAGTATATCCAACTTTATTACATAGTTACAGCTCTAGTTACAACTTAATTACACAGGGTATGAGAATACTTATCTATTACAGGTTGTAGCCAACTAACTGACTGTGGGTGTGTGCCTTTCCACCCAACCATAGGCTAAGAGGCATTCATTCTTAGCACTCTGGCCACCCCCGTGCCAAGCCATGATATCACTAGGAAATTTACACCATCTCTCAAAGAGACTCTCTCTGTCATAGCGACCCTGTGAAGTTTATCAGATGCTTCCTCAGCATCAAGCTCACGTTCTAGTTCTTCAGGTCATGTTCTCTGCACTCCCTTTTTGGTTCGCGCACCTCCTTCTGATATTTCACCCTCATCTGGTGTCTCCTCTCTCGCTATATCTTCTGAGCTTGATCCCCTTGAAGATTTTTTCGTCCCACGTGCTACTTGTGTTTCAGGGATCGCGTCTAACTCATATCGAAGTTCAACGACAATCGACGGTTCACAGAAATTGTGGGGCCCCAACATGCGTGCTCTTTACCAGATATTTTGACCTTCGCAATATGGAAAGTGCTCACTCGAGTCTAGTCTAACCGGGATCATTGATCTTCCAGCCCGTCGAGATCAATGGCAAGGGTGAATTGTGGGCCATGAACTAGCGCGTCCGCTATTTTCACCTTCATGCTCCACAGTGATTCCCCACCCTCGATATTCATTCATAGATCGACGGTTCATATAAATTGCGGGGTTCAACTTGACTATCGTACAATTTGACATCTCAGAGCCTTGAGCTCCAAGGTTACTATACCCAGGTCACGTGGATCTTCATATAACTCTTGGGCTATGATCCCTGCTCTTAGTCGAGTTTTTGGTTAAGGAAATAGACGCAAGTTTAGACTCTCCTAGACTACTGGTCTAAAGGGAACACCTTCCCAACTCACAGAACTCTAAGCTCTGAATCAAGGAAAAGTAACTTGTGAGGTTACCAAATCGGTAGGTATGCCCAAAGGCTTGCTCTGACTCCGGAATGGTGATGTAAATTCTTGGGGAAAGCACTTCGAGTGATTAAACTGGGACGTATGGAAATTCAAGAAAAAATATAGGTTCTCAAGGGAACGAACGCATACTCACAACTTAATCATTTAATACAGAGAAAGAATCCTTCATAGACATGTAAATACTCACATGCATCCATTATTTACAATTCAAAACATAAGGAAAGAAAACACTTATCAGAACCATAGAGTGTGATGCGACTATTGAAAGGGGTGCTCGTTTCCACCCAACCATAGGCTCAATCACTCCCAATGGATTTATCACTGGCCACCCCTGAGCTTAAGACACGATGCTTTGAGATTCAATCTCTTACTTCCAGCTCAACGAAAGTTAGGGACGAAGTTTACTCTCCTTCTCCCAATACAAAAATAGATAAGGATGAAGGTTACTCTCCTTCTCTTGGCTCAATCTCTATTTTTAATGATCAGAACTCATTGTTCCTCCTTCAGTCCTTCCTCGGACCTGAGAGTTTCCGCTCTCATCTCTGCATTGTTTTGCAGGTCTTCCTCTGCCCACCACACTTCCTTTCTTTCCTTCCTCAGAAAGATTGTGTGTGGCCCGAATTCCCAACCCGTGGTCAGGTATGGATGCCTTACAGATGGGCATTCTACCCCATCCCCTCATTAACTCTTGAGGAGGTCTTCCCATATACCATCCTGACTACAATTCATTCCTGGGTCAAAGGGTTTTTCTGATCTGAGCAATTAATTCCATCATGGTACTGGTTCAGTGGAGGTTAACGCAAGCATTCTGGGTCCCTGCCACCACCTTTCATAGAATTCATGGTTTTCTCTTAGCACATCCCCTCTTTCAGCAGTCATGCAGCACATAGCCATTTTCTATTAAAATAACAGAATTTACATTCATCGACCTTTTATACAAAGGTCCATCGAATCAAACATTCACACTTTTAGGTTTGTCATAGTTCCTTGGCCAATATAGTTATATTTATAGACTGGGGGAAACAGGGTGTTACATAAGGCCACCTCCTTATGGAAATAGGGACACACCTAGAGTAGTTGCAATAAGTATTTCAATGGCAACAAATGGAACATCTCACTCATCACCCATGATACAAGCAATTCCACGACCTTCTCGAGGAGTAGTTAGTAGGGGCAGGGGTTCTAGGGGAAGGAAATCATTTTAGAGACCTTCACAGAGCAGTGTGTAGGTTCCATATCATGTTACTTGTTGGGGGTGTGTAGGACCCCATTACTAGTGTGACTATCTAGAGTCACAATCAGGCTTTGTGCATAGATAAGGAAAGACCCTGATGGGAAGAGAGAGTAGTAGCCACCAAATTTATGTAGTAGTTAATAACTGGAAGGTAGAACATCAATCCACTATGGTGGATTTTAAAGGTATGCTAAATCATTTCAATGTTAAAATTTATTTGATTATGGTGCTACATATAGTTTCATTTCACCTTGTGCACTAGAAAAGTGTGTATTGGAAGCCTACGAGCACGATAACTTTAAACAAGTCTAGATATATTTGGGGGAGGAACAAGCGGTAGGACCTAGCGTCGATAATTCTCTTGTATACCTGGGAGTGTGTACTACTAGGATGAATTTGTACATCACTTCCCTAGATACTTGTGATCTAATCATTGGAATGGATTGGTTAGAAGCCAATCGAGCTATGGTATATTGTTTCATGAAGAGGGTTATTTTTATTGATGATGAAGGAAGGTCAGTAGAGATCCATGGTATATGGAGGAAGGTGTCTCTATGTTGTATCTCAACAATGAAGGTTAAATTTTTCATGAGGCAAGATTGTTGATTATATGTAGTGGAAGTGGTCCATGAAGGGAAATGACCCTCTATGTATCAATATCCAATTTTGTCGTAATTTAAGGATGTTTTTCCAAAAGAGTTGCTAGGGTTACCTTCTAAGAGGGAGCTTAATTTTACCAATGAGCCAAAACTTGGTGCAGAGCCAATTTCCAAGACACTGTATAGGATGATGGCTCTAGAACTTTGTGATTTGCAGATGTAGTTGAAGGAACTACTTGACTTTGGGTTGATAAGGCCCAATGTCTCACCTTGGGGTGCACTAGTCATTTTTTTCAAGAAGAAGGATGGTTCCTTATGACTGTATATAGATTACAGGGACTTGAACCATGTTATGATGAAGAATAGATACCCAATACCACATATAGATGATCTCTTTGATCAAATGAAAGGATCAACGGTTTTATCTAAATTTTATATGCAATCGGGGTATCACCAGTTAAGGATTAAGGAAGGTGATACTCCTAAAATTGCCTTTCGAACTCGGTTTGGGCATTATGAGTTCATTGTGGTTCATTTTGGTCTAACCAATGCACCAACAATATTCATGAGCCTCATGAATGGTGTATTCTGAAAGTACTTAGACCTCTTCGTGCATGTATTTCTTGATGATATCCTCATTTATTCCAAGAACAAAAGAGAACATGAGGAACAATTGTGAGTGGTGTTATCATGCCTTAGAGAGAAAAAGTTGTATGGAAAGTTGTCAAAGTACTCCTTCTTCCAGAAAGAGATTCACTATTTAGTTCATTACATTTCGAGTGAAGGGATGTTTGTGGAACTAGAAAAGGCGAAGGCCATTATGGAATGGCTAGTATCAAAAAATTCTCATGAGGTGAGAAGCTTCATGGGGATAGCTAGTTATTATCGAAGGTTTGTGGAAGTATTCTAAAATATAGCGAAACCCATCACCACCTTGCAGGACAAGGGGGTCAAGTATGAATGGAAATAGGAATGTGATATTGCATTCATCAATATTAAGAGGTTACTAACCAATGCACCAATTCTACAAGTGTTGGATATGGAAAAAGAATTCACAGTCTTCATGGATGTCTTGAAGCAAGGATTGGGGTCGTGCTAATTTAGGATGGTGGAGTGATAGCATATACATCAAGAAAGTTGAAGCAACATGAGGAGCTATATTCTACTCATGATTTAGAGTTGGCAGCTATAATTTTAGTTCTTAAGATTTGGAGGCATTATCTAGTGGGGAAAAGATTTGAGCTCAAAATAGACCATGAAAGCTTAAAGAATCTCTTCACTCACAGGGATCTCAATTCCAGGTAGAGGCAATGGAGTGAATTTATGAGTGATCATGATTTTGGAATTTCTTACATCAAGGGAAAGGAGAATGTGGTCATGGATACCCTGAGTAGGAGACCATGTATCTTCTCCTTGGTGCCCTTAAAAGTTAATCCGAGGGAGCGAGTGTTGGGGAAAATTATTGGGGATATTTGGTATTTAAAGGTTCCTTCATTCCTTTAGAGTGGGAGGTAGTTAGAGCCAAAGTATGAAGGATATAGCCTTGAAGCAGATGAATTGTTAATATATCAGGGAAGGATGTACATCCCCGAGGGTGGGGACATTTGAAGCATCATACTCAAGGAATCCCATTTAGAACTTTATTGTGTGCATTAGGGTGTGAAGAAAATGTACGCAAACATGAGGAATCATTTCTTATGGGTAGGCATGAACCTTATTGTAGTCCATTTCATCGCCACTTTCCTTGAGTGTCAGCAAGTGAAGGCTAATCATCACCACCCGACAGGGCTCTTTATAACCACATGATGTTCCTTGTCCAAGTGGGAAGTCATTTCTATGGATTTCGTGGTGGGATTTCCACTCACATCACTGAGGCACAATGCCATTCTTGTTATAGTTGATAATTTGACCAAGAGTGCTCATTTTATTCCAATCAGAGACACTTATGATGTCACTGATGTGGCATGCATTTTTATAAGTGAGGTCATCCATCTGCATGGGTTACCCAAGAAAATCATTTCAGATGGGGACTATCAATTCATCTCTAGGTTTTGGAAAAGTTTGCAGTCAACACTAGGGACTTACTTGAACTTAATCACGACATATCATCCTGAAACACATGGGAAAACTAAAAGAGTAAATAAGGTTATGGAAGACATGCTTAGGATATATGTTATGGATAATCAAAACCATTGGGAGAAGTACCTACCTTTGGTAGAGTTTTCCTACAATAACAATTTTCATAGCTCAATTGGAATGTCGCCCTATGAATCTCTGTATGGAAGGCAATGCAGAACACTAGTGAGTTGGGAAAGGTTAGAAGATCAAGTGACAGTAGGGCCATAATTGATTCAAGAGATGGAGGAACCGGTGGTTCTGATTAGATAAATACAAAAGGAGGCACATGATAGACAAAAAATTCATCCTTATGCACATAGGACCAACCAAAGTTATAAAGTGGGAGATCAATTATTCATTTGTATTAGGCCTAATAAGAGTACCATTTGGTTTGGGAAAAGGAAACATTTTTCGCCTTGATTTATAGGACTATTTAAAATAGAAGAGAGAATTGGACATGTTTCCTATCGCCTCATACTGTCATCTCACTTGCATAAAACTCATAATGTTTTTCATGTATTTGTTCTACGTCATTATGTTTCTGACGAATCTCACAAACCAAATTTGAAGGAATTGCATATCTCAGACGCGGGAGCCATCATGGTCGAACTGTTATGCATATTAGACCATAGGTTCCGACATCTCAGGAATCATTTGATAGACCAATTTAAGGTCCAATGGGACAAGTATAGCCCAGGATATTCTACTTGGGAGGATGAAAATATCTTACAACAAGATCATCCCTCACTTTTTTGACCACCTTGGGACTATGTTTCGCGAAGTATGGGTGTATGTAATAACCCATTTTGACTTAGACAACTAGAATTGTGTATGGTCTAGTCGTATTTTTATTTACAGATGATTTGTGGAATATTGATTACTTGACGCTTTAAATTTTGAACATATGCACCTATGTGAATGTGAATACTATGAATTTTTATCATTTTGGGAATTATGATGGATGTTATGAGACCTATTTCTAGCTTAAAATTTTGAATTTTAAAGATATCAGTACATGAGTACCGAGTTAATGATATGGTTAAATGTAATTACATGTTAATATTCTATGGATATGAATGAGTATGTGTTATAACTAACCTGCATATTAATGGGTTATGAAATAGCCAAGGGATGATAGTAATAAATGGTTGATGTTGTGAACATCGACTGGGAAATAATATGATATGGATCTTTTCATGTTAAATTATGTTGGTTAAAATGCATTTCTATAATAAGTGGGCAAGTCAAGGTTTTTCAGGTAGAGAGACTACCTGAAAATGAATATACGATGACAAAATACCAACAACACATTGCCATTTTATGTTCCATGATAGGGTGTTGACCCTAGTTCTATCAGGAAGGGTGGAGTAATTTCCTACCGTGTATCCTCTAAAACTTGGAGTCATGGGAGGACGATGTTAGATCACAATACCCTAGACATGTGATGATGATTTCCAGTTGCCTGATGGGGAATGTTGGTCAAGGTTGTTGACACTTCTGCTTACATGTTCTATCTAAATTTAGTTCAATATAGTTGACGCTCCAAGATAGTCCAGCAGAGGAAGGATAGGGATGGAAGATCAAATTAGGTTAGGGAGGAAGGATAATTATAAGTCGACACTTTGCAGTTTCGATACTTCGGGGCTTCAGCACTTCAGGGATTTTCCCATTCTCCAGTAATCATTGAAGTGGTGAAGTTACTAAGTCTCGAAACTTCACTATCCTTCTACTCTGAATCTACGACCCGCATTACTCCCGAATTCCTATCAGATCAGATGGTCGACAGGACTTCATGACTTCGGCCTTCAGGATTTCTGGAGGCTCAAACTTATTACATATGGAGGTCCAATGTTGGATGACCACGATCAACGACTGATATTTCACCTTATCTTCCTATCATATCAGATGACCGACAAGACTTCATGTTAAGAACCAAATACCTGAATACAAAATATCAAAATAGATCCAAAGATATCTGAATACAATCACCACACAAGATCTATGAAACCATATAGAAAACCACAACTTTATTACAGAAACCCTTGAGGTAGGGCAACACCATACAATGGATCCTATTATGGAAGGGATCCTCTCATGTTCACTTGCCTCTTCGAGGG
>SNQJ01S0113808.1:11539-23916 GCA_010110895.2 Picea sitchensis
AAGTTTTCCATCTCCTTCTTGGCTTCGATCAATGGTTGTGATTTCTCCCGAAATCCAAAATGGAATTCCATGATTCTATGATCCTTTACAAAGGATCATTTTCTACATGATGCTCTAGATTTTGTGTGATCTTTGTAGTGTTATCTCTCCTGAGCTTTAATATTGCAAGGACATATCCATTTTTAACCATAATACATTGTCCATAGTTCTGGCCCATACCAGTCTGGTGTTTCAACCTGAAGCTTCGATACCAATCTGTAACAAACCCATCCACCCCTAGGATGGGCTACGCTACTTCAAGCAGTAACATACCCATCCACCCACAAGCTGAACACGCTACCTCAAAACTCACTTCTGAACTAATTTCGAATTCGGATAAATTTCTAATTAATAAAGAGGCATGAAATATTCACATGCAAAGTTCAAGATTCATGCTACAACATGAAGAAATGAGACATATGTCATGCACGTCAATAACCAACAAGCATGCATATTATAGATACAAATTTCATAGATAAATAAATACACAGGTAAATAAAACCATGACAGAGACCACTTATCTTTAATGAAACAAATCACCAACTGGATGTAGACCAAGGATGGTCCACCCAATAGTAGACATTGGTGTTCCAAGTCTCAACAACAATGTCACCTTCAAGCCAGGTCTATGAATCCACAATGACGGTTCCATAGTTTCACTCAGCTTCCCAAACCAATCAACACTCAAGCTCTCACAGGATTTTCAACACACATAGAAATCCAAATACACCAGCTCTCTTCTACCCAACCTGCACAACCCAAGAGAATGGACCCCCTTCTTTTCCATGCAGTCCCTCGGGCTATCCACCTCCTTCTAGGGCTCCAGTGCATCTGGTCAAGAATCTCCATGATGGGACTCTCAGGATTCGTAGTTGTGAGAAAAACTTAACACATGCCAATGCATCTCATGCGTGCAGGCATTAATTCATGGTTGGAATACACCAGCAGTTATTACAACCAACAAAGCCATGGTTCCTCTCCAACAACTCGTTTTTATTTCCCAATCCAAAAACATGAATGAGGAATGACGAGTGGGTGAAAGAATGAATGGAGATATAACAGAATGAAAGGTGTGAACAATGAACAATGAGTGAGTGAGTGAAGAAGAACCCCTAACAACCCACAAGATGGGTTTATATATTTACTTACAAATCAACAACCACATGGCCTTCCCCAAGAATCTCAAGTAACCACTCTTCTCCATTAAAACAATTATGGTTAAATAAAATTTAAAATAAATACTTAGCCCCTCAATCCCCCTCTCTTATGGAATCATATCCCTCTATAACTCTTGTCCTTGTCTGTCTAGTAGACAATGATGTATTTATTATTAATAATGATCAAAAAATTACATTTCCTAGACACACTGGCCTCTTTTAATTGTTTGGGCACTCTGGCCTTTCATAAATTAACAAAATACATTATTTAATATGGGGCTCAAAATTGAGGTATTACATCAAACATTCTACCATGTGTAGTATGTTTGAAGTAGATGCCACTTTCTACCATTAGTTAGTTGGTATCCTAAGAAGCCAACGACACAAACCCTCTTAAAGTATGTTCAGCCTATGGGTGACATTATGATGTTTTCAACACCATGTACGAAAATCAGGGCCTTAATGTAAGGTACCATATATATTCTAATAAGTAGAAATAGAAATATTGGAGAAAATACGAGCTGAAAAACAAAATATAGAAAATCACAACACTAAAAATGATACCTTTATTGATAGAAATCCAATTTCACTTGCCTCTTCAAGGGGGAAACCTCCAACATAGAAGAGCTCTGTTACAAAAATTCGCAAGTCAATAATTTCTCATGCCTTCTACTCCTATTTATACTAATTCTATCTTCTAAAGAACATTCTAGAGGAAGATCTTTCTTGAAGCAGAAGCTTCTATAAAGTATTCTTACATTAGACTTGTTCACATTATTAAATAGGCCTTATTAACTAATGTCGACCTTTATTACATGGAAAATATAGTATTCTACCTACGTGAGGGGTTAGGGAGGTTAGGTCCCTAAAATCCCTCCCCCCCCCTCCCTTGAATAAAATCCTTGTCCTTAAGGATTGAGATGAGGAAATCATTGCAGAATGGTAGTCATCTCCCAGGTGGCATATTCTAGAGTTGTATCATTCCATTGAACCAACACTTCCTTGATTGTGAGTTGATGGAAACAACACTCTCACTAGTCCAATATTGCTTGTTCTTGCAACCAAATGGAACCTTCTTCATTCAACTCAGGGAGACTGATTTGATTATGGAACTTATTTTCAATCACTTTCTTTAAGAATGAGACATGAAAAACAGGATGGAGCTTAGAATGACTGGGAAAAGATAACTAGTAGGCCACATGCCCCACTCGCTTGAGAATTGTGTAAGGACCATTAAATTTGGGGTTAAGTTTTTGACAATGTTCATCTTTGAGTGAATTCTTCTTATAAGGTTGTAGACGAAGAAACACTTGGTCCTCTTCAATGAATTGATGTTTGAAACGACCTTGATCCTCTTGTTGATTCATGTGATTCTGAGCCATGACCAAATTTTATTTCGGGGTACAGAGAATGGCTGCTCAGACTGTATGATTGTTGTCAACCTCTTGAACCTTGAAGACACCTGACATGTATAAGAGAACTGGTGGTGGATTTTTCCCGTAGACTACTTCAAAAGGAGTCATGTGAGCAGTAGTATGGTAAGATGTGTTGTACCACCATTCAACTAGGGGTAACCATTGTGTTCGGGATCTAACCTACCTAACCCCTCAAGTAGATAGAATAATATATTTCCATGTAATAAATGTCAATATTAATAAGGCCTAGAAATAAGGAGGAATAAGTCAATTGTAAGAAGACCTAATAGAATATTTCGCTTCTAGAAGGATCTTCCTCTAGATTTTTCTTTTGGATAGATAGATTTAGTATAAATAAGAGTAGAGGGTATGAGAAGTTTTGTATTGGAAAATTATTGTAATAGATCTATGCTATGTTGGAGGTTTCCCCCTCGAAGAGGCAAGTGAACATTGTTTCCTATCAATAAAGGTATAATTCTGGTGTTGTGGTTCATATAATTTGTTGTTCCGCTATTATCTCTGCAATATTTTAGTATTTTGTTTCTATCACAGTATTATTCTCTGCATTATTTTTCTATTCTGCTAATATAATAGATCTAGTACCTTACAAGTGGTATCAAAGCACTTTCCTCGGCAGAAAATTGTGGTTTAATTTTTTTCAGGGTAGAGACGTATAGTGGCATCTTAAAGCTATAGAGATATGTTGTTACACGGATAAACCCACAATTGGGGAGTCATACATGCAGAAAATACAAGTGGTACTTGAGCGCACATCTATTGGACACCCTTATAACCCTTGTTGGTACCCCTTCGAGTAGTAGTGCATCAGATAGCACCTGTATATGGATCGACCTAGATCTCCTAAATCCCTCCATGGATAAACTGATCGACCACCTGACTGCTATAGTTCCACCAAGAAAATCACTTGGGAGGATACTCTCTAGTACCTTGGTAGTTGGGTAGTATGGCTAAGGGAACGATCTAGCCTCCTTAATTGTTGCCCTAAGATATTTAGCTGAGTACTACTGTTGGACCCCGCACATATATTAGAGAGCTATAGAACAGGGAAAACCATTGACTGTAGAACCCTTGAATACCCTAACCCTTGGGATGGAAACAAAAACATAATAGACAATATATATTTCCATGCAATTGTGCCTCCTGCATTCAAGTTACGAAATTACTACACATTTCTTCCTGTTAAGAATTTGGGCATTTCATCACTGCAATATTCTTCATATCGGAGTATAACTCTGCAAGAGTAAAAAAAAAGAGTATAGTGGTCCCGTTGGCACACTCATTTGGGACCTATTTCATTGGACTCCCCTTTTCTCCCTGATCACATTCATGTCTTTCATTTTTTTTTTAAATTCCAGTGGACCCGAGCCCTTCTCATCTTCCCCATTTTTCCACCTATTCCATTATATTTCCCTTCTTTCCCTTATCATCATGGTACCTATCACTCACAAGTATTTTTTGTGGTCCCACCCACCCATTTTTCCTCACCTACACTTCCCCTCTCCAAATGGCCACCACTCGCAACCAAGACCTACAAGATTCCATCAATCAAGTGACCTCTGAAATTGCCTCTACCAATTCCCTCCTTGCACAATTAGAAACCCATGTTGAGAAAAACTTTGTCACCATGGACGTAAAATTCATGAACCAATTTAACACCCTCCATTCTGCTGTCAACCAGTTGTTGAGCCACCCTTTAGGTCCTTCCTCCTTGGACCAACCCGATGTTGTTGAATCCTCTCATTCTATGCATTTTAAATCCAACTCCTTTCATCCTGACCCCCATCTTCCCCATGTTGAAGTCAATAAATTTGATGTCTCTGATCGTACGGGTTGGGTCACTCAAATCGAGAATTATTTTTCTCTGCATGGTATTACTAATGAACTATCCAAACTTCTCTATGTTGTCCTCTATCTAGATCCTGAATGATGGAAATGGTGGCAATGGCGTAAAAATTCATGTCAAGGGTATATTTCCTGGACACAGTTTGTTGTAGAGCTCTATGATTGCTTTGACATTGATACCCACTATCTCGGTCATTTGACCAAGTTGAAACAGTCAGGCACAGTGGAAGACTTTATATCTTCTTTTGATCATTTGGAATTTCGAACCAAGGGCATGTCAGATGATTTCTTCCATGAATGATTTATCAATGGCCTAAAGGATGAAATATCATCCCAGTTTCTCATGTCCCACCCGCAGACTTGTTGGAAGATACTAAACGTGATAAAGAAGCCCAACAAGTTGTATTTTCCCATAACAAAAAACCCTCTTTTTTTTCTCGCCCTCAACCCACTAATCCTAACCCCTCTGTCACTCCCCTCAGAGTCCTGAAATTAACTAGGGATGAAATGGTTGAACGCCAATTGAAGGGTCTTTGCTATAATTGTGATGAAAAATATTTTATGGGGAACAAGTGTAAGGAGAAAAAACTTTTTATGGCCATTTTCAAAGATGTTCATGAAGAAGATGTGACAGTTCCAATTGTTGAAGAGCCCTCCCTTCTCGATGCTACCCCAGAGCCCGCTGACCCACCTGAAGTTGAACCACTCATTTCCTTGCATGCATTCACTGGCTTCTCTACTCCCCAAACCCTCAAGTTCATTGTCTATATTAATAATAGAAAGGTCATCATTCTGGTTGATAGTGGTAGCACCCACAATTTTATTCACCACCGCATTTCCTAGGAAACCAATTGCTATATTTGTGCTATCAATAATTTTCAAATCATGATAGCCAATGGTGGGTCCATGAAATGTGGTGGGATTTGTGAAAATGTATGTCTTCAAATTGGACATTACCACCTGAAATATCATATGTTTTCCATTGAAATGGGTGGGTGTGACATTGTTCTAGGTGATGAATGGTTACACACTTTGGGTCCCATTCTTATGGATTTTAAGGAATTAACCATGCAATTCCAACAGGAGGGACAAAGGTATCACTTCCAAGGTCTCATAGCTAGTTCTCCTGAGGTCATCAGTTCCCATCGCATGGAAAAAATCCTCAAGAAAAGCCACTCTAGTATTATTTCTCAACTCCATTCTATTCACATGGTTGAGACACCCTCTATACATCCTAACCTATAAGTTATCCTCTCCAAAGACCAAGTTGTTTTTCCACTCCTCAGGGACTTCTGCCTTCTCGTGGTGTTCATGATCATTCCATACCCCTTTTTCCTAGAAGTCTTCCTCCCAATGTTTTCCCTTATCATCATCCATTTTCCCAAAAGAATGAAATTAAGAAAATTGTGCAGGAATTGCTCCAAGCAGGTGTTATGTTCAACAGTACCATCCCTTATTCTTGTCTTGTGGTCATGTTACTTAATAAAGAAGGTACTTGGTGCATGTGTCCTGACTTTCATGCCCTCAATAAACTAACCATCGAGAACAAGTTTCCCATTCCTGTCAATGATGATCTCTTGGATGAGTTGAGTGGTGCTCAGTATTTTACCAAACTTGATCTACATTCAGGCTACCACTAGATCAGTATGCAAGATGTTGACATCCCCAAGACTTCTTTTCAAACTCATGAGGCTCAATATGAGTTCTTGGTCATGCACTTTGTCCTGTGTAATGCCCCCTTCACCTTCCAAATCCTCATGAATCATGTCTTTCTTCCTTTTCTCCATAATTTTGTCTTAGTTTTCCTTGATGATATTCTCTTCTACAGTAAAACTTGGCAATCCCATATTTCCCATGTGGATCAAGTTCTTCATCTACTCTCTCAGCATCAACTTTTCCTCAAACACTCTAAATATTCCTTTGGCGCCTCCGAAGTTGAGTACTTGGGTCATATTATTGGCAAGGCTAGTGTCCCGGTCGATCCTAACAAGATTGAAGCCATGCAGGATTGGCCTCACCCCAAGACTATCAAAAGATTGCATGGTTTTCTGGTTTTAACAGGATATTATCGCAAGTTTGTTTAGACTTTCACTTGGACTCCCGTAGTTGATCAGGCCTTTCAAGCATTGAAGGAGGATATCTTCACTACTTCGATATTGGCCCTTCCTAATTTCACAAAGACATTTTTCCTGGAATGTGATGCCTCCGGGAGAGGAATTGGAGCATTCCTTATTCAAGAGGGAAGACCTTTGGCCTTTACCAACAAACAATTTTCAGACCACCATTTGGGAAAATCAATCTATGAAAATGAAATGTTGGCTATTCTGCATGCAGTAGATCTGTAGCGCCCTTATCTGTTGGGGAAACGCTTCCAAATTAAGAAAAATCATCAAATCCTCAAGTATTTTCTGGAGCAACGACCTTCTTCTCCAGAGAAACTAAAATGGGTAACTAAGCTCTTTGGATATGATTATGAGATCATTTACAAGAAAGGCAAAGAAAATATGGTTTCTGACACTCTTTCTTGAAAATATGAAGATGAAGGGTCCCTTTTCTCCCTATCCTTCATTGTCCCAAATTGGCTCCAAGTTGTTCACCAGGAATGGCTACAAGATCCTAAAATTCCGCATCTAATCCAACAGTTGCAAGACAATTCTCTAGTTTCCCCAGGGTACTCTTGGCACAATGATTAGCTTCGCTAAAAAGGTTGTTTGTATTTAAGTAAACAATGATAAATTAAATCCACGGTGCTTTATGAGCTTCATGCTACTCTCACACCTGGGCACTGAGGGTTTACCAAAACCTATGACAGGGTCAAATGTTTTTTATTTTCTAGGATGGTATGAAAAAGGACGTTCTCACTTTTGTGGTCCAATGTGATGTTTTCCAACGTAACAAGGGAGAAATAATCAAAACCCCTGGCACACTCCAAATGCTTCAGATTCCACCCACTATTTGGAGGTACATATCTATGGATTTCATTGTGGGATTACCTAAATCAGGCAATAAGTCAATCATCATGGTGGTAGTTGATCATATTTCCAAGTATGATCATTTATGTTCTCTTCAACATCCATTTGTTGCATCCACTATGGCTCAACTTTTCATGGATCATGTCTACAAGCTTCATGGCATGCCTCAGTCTATTGTTTCTAATCGAGACCCCATTTTCACCAACAACTTTTGGCAAGAACTGTTCAGGATACAGGGCACCCAATTGCATCTCAGCACCACCTATCATCCCCAAACTGATGGTCAAACTGAAGTTTTCAAAAAGTGTTTGGAGACTTATTTGAGGTGTTTTTCCTCTGCAAGGAAAAATCAATGGGCTCAATGGTTACCATTAGTTGAATGGTGGTACAAAACTTCTTACCATACAACTACTTGCATGACTCCTTTCAAAGCAGTATATGAGAAAAAGCCACCTTTCGTTCTCTCCTACAATCCACGTGTCTCAAAGGTTCAGGCGGTTGACCAAACAATTACAGTTTGAGAGGCTATTATCCATACGCTCAAAGAGAATTTGGTTGTGGCTCAGAATTACATGAAGAAACAAGATAATCAATGTCGCTCAAAATGTCAATTTGTTGAAGGCGACCAAGTATTTCTTCGTTTGCAACCTTATAAACAAACTTCACTCAAGGTTGAACATTGTCAGAAACTGGTGACCAAATTTTTTGGTCCTTATATGGTTCTCAAGCGTGTGATACATGTGGCCTATCATTCATTGTTTCCTAGATCTTCCAAGCTCCATCTTGTTTTTCATGTCTCCTGCTTAAAGAAGTTGATTGGAACCAAGTGTCAAACTCAAACCAACCGTCCCAAGTTGAATGAAGAAGGATCCATATGGTTGAAACCATAAGAAGTTTTGGACCAGCATGAGCGTCGTCTTCGTCAGTGCACAATCAAGGAAGTGTTAGTTTAGCGGAAAGATACAAATCCAGTGGATGCCACATGGGAGCCTGCTGTCATTCTGCAAAAATTTCCTCATCTCAAGCCTTGAGGACAAGGCTAATTTTAAGGGGGAGGGCATGTTAGGGACCTAACCTACCTAACCTCTCAAGTGGGTAGAATAATATATTTCCATGTAATAAAGGTCAATATTAATAAGGCCTAGCAATAAGGATGAATAAGTCAATTGTAAGAAGACCTAATAGAAGCTTTCGCTTCTAGAAGGATATTCCTCTAGATTTTTCTTTTGGATAGATAGATTTAATATAAATAAGAGTAGAGGGTATGAGAAGTTTTTTCTTGGAAAATTATTGTAATAGATCTCTACTCTGTTAGAGGTTTCCCCCTCGAAGAGGCAAGTGAACATTGTTTCCTATCAATAAAGGTATAATTATGGTGTTGTGGTTCCATATAATTTGTTGTTCCACTATTATCTCTGCAATATTTTAATATTCCATTGCTATCTCAGTATTATTCTCTTCATTTTCTCTATTCTGCTAATATAATAGATCTGGTACCTTACACGTTGATCCCACTAATTTTTTCTATCGGATGCAAAACACTACAAATATTTTTGAAACACTTGTTGACAACTTCAGTTTGTCCATCAATCCAGGGATGATAGGTGGTATTGAGATGCATTTGGGTTCCCTAGATCTTGAAAACTTCTTGCCACAAATTACTGGTGAAAGTTGAATCTTAGTGAGAGACAATAGAATGACGTATGCCATGGAATTCGAATATATTATCCATAAAAAATTAAGCCATTGTGGTTGCGGTGAACGAGTGTTGAAGAGCACATAAATTAGCATTTTTGGAAAGACAATCGACTACCACCATGATGACTGAATTATTTCCCAATTTAGGTAAGCCAACAATGAAATCCATAGAACTATCCCTCCAAATAACAGGGGGGATTGGGAGCAGTTGGAGTATGCCTGAAGATTTATTGTTTATCCCTTATTGTGTTGATAAATATCACATTCAACCACAAATGTATGGATGTCCTGTTTCATATCATCCCAGAAAAAAGAATATTTGACTTGTTCATAGGTTTTGGTAAACCATGAATGTCTAGCTATGGGTGAAGCATGCAACTCAGAGAGCATCGTGGATATAAGGTTCGACTATAGGAAAAATTTATAGCGAAGCTCTTCATTGTGCCAAGAGTACCCTAGAGAAACTTGAGGATCTTGTTGTAACTTTTGGATCAAGATAGAAATTGTGGGATCTTGTAAACATGCTTGGAGAATGGCTTGAAGCCAGTCTACTATAATGAATGAGAGGGAAAATAGGGACCCTTCTTCTTCATAATGTTGGTTTTTTATATTCTTTGTAGTGAAAGTCTATTCGAGGTGGATCGAATGACGATCGAAGTCAAGGTGGATCGATTGCAGGTCGAGGGTCAAGGTAGATCGACAACAAGTTGAAGGTCGAGGTTAGCCGATCAGATAAAGTTAAAGTATAAGGTCAAGGTGGCTTGACATGGTAAAGGCATCGACAACAAGTCAAAGAGGTCAAACAACAAGAGGTCGACCGGCAGGCATGTGGTGATCGATTGAAGACCGATTTAAGGATGACTGGTAGTCGATTGGTAATCCGACTTGGAGTCGAATGTAAAAGAATCCCGATATTCGTGGGATTTGTAGCCAATGATATGCATGGATATGTAATTGTTTTTGGGATCCATGTCTTTAGGATTTTTCCTGTTGTAAATCCTATAAAGAGGCATGGTTTAAGGCCGTAAAGGCTAATCCCGAATCTTTAGATGATGAATGGCTAATCACTGAGAGTCTATAATTTAGAGGTTGTTGGTCATGCAGATGTAATCCGGATTGGCTACGGGGTTGTTCTTGCAAAGGAAAGAGGGTATGATGTCGATTTTGTCTGAGGTTTGGACCAAGGTTAGACATGTAACCTTTTATTCAAATTGAATAAGACAATAAGAGAGAAGTTTCAGTGTTTCATGGAAACCTGCACAGGAGATCTAGCTAAAGTAAGTACAAACAAAGATTATCAAGAAAGGAAGTGAGATTCAATATGGAAGAATGAAAAAATATATTCACACTACTCCAATGAGCTGATGATTGATACATAGATCATGATCAATATGATACAATGAATGAGTGGAATACACTCATATATAGGGAAAAGAATTCCATAATTAAGAAAACCAATCAAGCAATTATCTTTCCTTAGGAATGCATGCATGCATAATAGTGATGGTAAAAATAGAAAGTCTAAAATAGAACTAGTCAGTTAACTCCCACTGAACTAGTGTGTCGAAAATATAAATTTCTCCAACACCCCTCCTAAACATCACTATGGAGTAAAAAATGAGTCCCGACTACTAGGCCATTTTAGGTACTCGTGTACAATGCAACTAATGAACATTGAATAAAAGTGAGGAAAGAGGGAAAACCACATGGGAACAAAACCCCCCCTCAAAAGATAATGTATCAAAAGAAGAAAATAACAGTTGTTATACAACTGTTTTCTTCATTGCAAGACGATCCTGCAAAGTCTGAAACTTTTGCTCACTGGAAGTCTTCATGAAGATGTAGAAATATTTATGGATCTGATGAAGTCCTTTGGCAACCTATCGGGCCTTGTACCTATTGATCCTATGGACCCATCTGCACCTGAAAATATTCCTTTCTAGTGGACGTGGAACCAGATTCCAAGTTTGGTTATGTAGGAGTGAGTCATACTCCTTCTGCATGGTTGCTTGCCATAATGTATTTCCCACAACCCTATTGTAGTTTGGTGGATCCGTAGATTGAACCATATAGCAATGCATGGGCATCGTAGGTTCTGAAGCTAAAAGTACATGAGAAGGCTCCTCATGCTGAGATCGAGTCATCCTTGAATCCAATGGATTCCCTGCAAGCTTTCTTGTTGCCTGAAGTGTGGTTTGTGCCTTCTTGGGCATCTCCTGAAGTTTCGACGTTGACTTCTTATCTGGTTGTACTACCTGCTTATTTCCATGTACATAATCTGAGTATATGGAATCATCTCTGATGTCTGAAACTGATGGAAGCACAAGAGTATATGCATGTTGCAGTGGAGGTGCATGCAGAGTACTCTCCTTATGTGTAAGTAGAATAGAGGAGTCGTCGTCAAAAAAATTAGTGAATTTATACAACCTTGACTTGTGATCCACCTCACCAATTGCAATGATGGAATTGCCATGCATGTCAATTACTGAAACTGAATCTGATGTAAATTCAACCTTTTTACCTTTCTGAGTGATCTGATAAACTGAGAGCAAATTCATAGAAAGCTTTGGAACATGCAGAACATTCTCAAAACTACCATTGTGGAGTTCCACTCTCCCTTCTCCTGCTACTGCTACTGGAGTATCATCCCCCATGAGAATAGGGGGTCTTGAGCATGGAATCAAAGAAGATAAAACTTCATCTTTCGCTTCCATATGATGGGATGCACCAGAATCTATAATCCATGAATTAGATGAGGAATTAATTGCAACTAGAGCATGATGATTACCTTTCTTAGGAGCAGGAAATTCTTCCTTCCACTTCTTGACTCCCTCTGGAATGTAGTTTCCAAGGTTGTTCTGTTGAAGTATCTATTCCATAAGATCGATCTGTTTCTTCATGCATGTGGATTCTTCATGATTTGGTTTATTGCAGTAAGTGCACTTCTTTCCCTGCTTCTTCTTCTTCTTGGAATATGAAGAGTCTCTGGAACCTGAAGAATCGTTGAAGGGTTTGGAATATCCCTCCTTCCCATTCTATTTGGATGACCCTTTTCCATCATGCATGGTGAGTGCATGTGCTTTGGGATCTTTCATGAGGCCCATATGTATGAGTTTTGTCTGCTCTTGTGTAAGAGACTCAATGAACTGAGCCTACGTAGGCATTTTCCAATTTGTTCCAAAAAGACATCTGCTAGAATGGAAATTGGAGACTTATACAACGTATTCTGGTCC
>SNQJ01S0113808.1:23966-38675 GCA_010110895.2 Picea sitchensis
AACGTATTTTGGTCCTAACTTGGCCAAGATTGTTAGAATAAGTTGTTTCTCTTGTGTAGACTTATCAATACCACATTCACCCAAGCTTAATAGCAAAGATTTAAATTTAGTAAAAAAATCTTGTATATTATCAAAACTTTTAGGGTCTAAGGTATTCAATTATACCTCAAGCATGTGACCTCGCATCTCATCCTGCTTTCCAAAGAGTCCTTCCAAGGTGGTCCAGATCTCGTTTGGAGTCTTGCATGCGGCAACATGAAACCACAAATCATTGGAGATTAACTCAAGAAGTAGTCATGTGGCCTCATCCTTACGGTTCGCCCATCTCATCTCCTCAATCGTTGATGTAGGTTTTGTTTCTGTCACCATCGTTAAATTATATAGTCCTTTTCTTTTGAGTTGGAATGTCGCCTTGGGCTTCCAATCAAAATAATTGTATGGTGTGAGGATTACCACCAAGTTTGACTGTATAATAGTTTTCATATCCATCTCTCCCACTGTTTCTAAGAACCCCTAAAAATTTACTCTCAATCTGCAAGTGAAAAATTAAGAAATCACGGTAGAAATGGCACTTTAAGTGAAAATTTGTATCAGTTTCAAGAGATGATCTTGCGACTTACTTTTTGAGCAAACAATGAGGAATCTCGCCAAACGGTGGAAAACCCACTTCCAAAATGGGTCGTTTTACTTCTCACAAGGGTTGTTTCCTCAAAAACTTAATATTTTTGGGAGCAATCACTGTAGAAAGGTACGACCACGAATTTGTATCAGTTTCAGGAGGCTATCTTGCAACTTACTTTCTGAGCAAATGGTGAAGCATCTTGTCAAACGGTTGAAAACCCACTTCCAAAATTGGCTGATTTACTTTCTTTGTAGGTCGTTTCCTCAAAAACGTAATATTTTGGGAGGAATAACTGTTGAAAGGTACGACCATGGATTTAGCTCGCCGAAACCCCGATTTTTCTTATTCTTTGGCTTGTCTGGCTTGCTCCAAGCAACATAAATCTGATACCATGTCATTGTTTCATGGAAACCTGCACAGGAGATCTAGCTAAATCAAGTACAAACAAATCTTATCAAGAAAGGAAAATAGATTCAATATGGAAGAATGAGAAAATATGTTCACATTACTCCAATGAGCTGATGATTGATACATAGTTCATGATCAATATGATACAATGAATGAGTGGAATACACTCATATATAGGGCAAATCATTCCATAATTAATAAAAGCAATCAAGCAGTTAGCTTTCCTTAGGAATGCATGCATGCATAATAGTGATGGTAAAAATAGAAAGTCTAAAATAGAACTAGTCAGTTAACTCCCACTGAACTAGTGTGTCGAAAATATAAGTTTCTCCAACAAGAAGAACACTCGAGGAATTCTAGTTTTCCCAGTTTGGGTTTCCAGGGTAAAATCTCTGTGTACTGTATGATTGTTTGGTCATTTATGTTCTTGATTAAATTCTTCTTCTCTTCTGCTAGGTTTAGTGTGGAAGTGTATCTCATTTCCTGAAAAGTGGTATCAAAGCAAAGTTAATCTCTAACAAGTGGAATCATATTTATTTTATTCTTTGATGTGTGTATCATATCTTGATATACCAATATTGAATCTGAAAGCTAAACCCTAGGTACAATAAGAGTTGTAAGTCATATATTGTGTTAAAGATCATGGTAAAGAATGGCTAGCAGTTCAAGAATAAAGATAGAAAAATTCAATGGCTAGAATTTTGAGCTTTGGAAGATTAAAATGGAAGATCTTCTTGTAGATCGAGAACAATGGACAATAGTCTATCAAGGTACCCAACCAACAGACATGTCAACGGAAGAATGGGAGAAACTCTAAAGAAGAGCAAGAAGTACAATTCAGATTTGTCTTGCAGATTCAATACTGCTAATTGTCTCAGGTGAAGGTTTGGCCAAGAAATTGTGGGACAAGTTGGGAAGCTTATACCAGTCAAAATCTCTGGTAAATAAGTTGTTTCTCAAAAATAAATTGTATCTTCTGAGAATGAGTGATGGAAGTTCGATGACTAAGCATCTAAATGTGTTTAATACCATTTTAAGCCAGTTATCGTCTATGGATATTAAAATCACTGAGGAGGAGAAGTGTATAAGCCTATTATGTCTTTTTCTAGACTCATGTGATAGATTAGTCATGGTTATAGGGAGTAATGCAACCACACTAGTGATAGAAGATGTGGTTTCTTCTCTGTTGTCAAAAGAAATGAGAAGAAATAACATGGAAGGATCGACCAAACATGCTTTAGTGGTGAGAAGTCGACTGGTTGAAAGAGATAAAGGAAAATTATTTGGTAGAAAGTCTAAGTCGAAGGGTAGATATAAATCCTTGTTTCAGTCGACAAGAAGATGCTGGAAATGTGGTAAAGTTGGGTATTATAAAAAGGATTGTAATTCGAGGGCAATGGAATTCAATATGGGATCCGATGAGAAGCAACTGACTAAGATAAATACAACCTCGGATAAGGGAGGTGATGTGTACCTGGCGTCGACTAGTACATAGTTGTATCAAGGTGTTTGGTTGATTGACTTAGGAGCATCCTATCATATGACACCACATAGAGAATGGTTCTGAGAGTATGAACGATATGAAGGAGGTGATGTGTTCTTGGGGGACAACTCAAAAACCAAAATTTTTGGATGAGGAAGAGTTAGACTGATACTTCAGGATGGTAGGAAAAGAAACCTTCCAGGTGTGCTACACATTTCGTGTTTGGAAAGAAACCTGTTATCTGTCAGTAAGATGAGTGATGTTGGAGTTCACACTTTGTTTCAGAAGGGTTTGTGCAAGATGGTCAGAGGAGTGATGGTATTAATGAAAGGAGGTCGGATTAGAACCATATACAAGTTGTTAGGGAATGTAGACTCGACTATATGCAACAACATTTTTTCTCCTGAAGTCGACTCAACTTGACCCAACTCGGGATGAGTCGATACAAACTGACATGGCAAGACATGATAAAGTCAACCTGACCATGCTATGCCATGAGAATATGGGACACATTGGATAAAAAGGACTTCGAGCTATGCACAACAAATATATGGTCGAAGGTTTTCCGGAATGTGGTTTAGAAGTAAACTTTTGTGAAAATTTCATATATGGAAAACAAATTCAAGTGAGGTTCCCATCTGGAGCGATAATTGAAAATGGGATTCTAGAATCGGTGCATAGTGATGTGTTTGGCCCAGTTACAATGCCTTCACTGGGTGGATCCCTATATTATGTCTCCTTCATAGATGATTTTACCAGGAATACATGGATAGGAAGAAACCATAGGTTTTCGAGAAGTTTAAAGAGTTTAAAGCTCTTGTAGAAAACCAGACAAATAAGAAGATTAAGGTGATAAGAACTAACAATGGTGGTGAATTATGTGGAAAATAATTTGATCATTTCTACAAGCAGTGTGGCATATCACGCCAAAATACCACACCATATATCCCACAACAAAATGGAGTTTCTAAGAGAATGAATAGAATGTTGATGGATAAGGCAAGGAGCATGTTCAGTGGTGTTGGGCTCGCACAAGAATTCTGGGTGGAGGCAATTGAGACTGCAAGATATTTGGTGAATATGTATCCTTCGTTAGCGCTAACTAAAATGAATCCACATGAGGTATGTTCGAGTAACAATCCTTCAGTTGCACATCTCAAAGTATTTGGTTGTGATGCATTTTTTCATATTCCCAAGGAAAAGAGGAGCAAGCTGGATAAGAAGGTAGTCAAATGTATTTTCATTAGATACAAAGAAGGAATGAAAGGATATAAGTTCTGGGATCCTTCATCAAGGATAAAAATGTACAGACGATATGTGGTATTCACAGAAGTCGGAGGTAAGTCTGAGCCTGAATAAATTGTTCAGATGATGAATAATCCTTAAACGATGCGATTTGAACTAAGGAAGGAAGAATATGATTTAGATGAGTCAATTGAATCTTGGAAGAGGTGGAACAACAGACTCTGGTGGTAAGGAGGTTAGAAATAGTAAAAAAAACATTCAAAAGGTATATTCCTCTCAACTTTCATTTCACATTTGTGTTAACTGCCATCGACGATAAGCCCAAGTTGGTTAGTGAGGCAGTGAAATTGGTAGAGGGTAAACTCTGAAATCATGCCATGTTCGAAGAGATGGAATCCTTGAACAAGAATGAGACATGGGATTTACTCAAGTTACCTAGTGGAAGAAATCTCATCGGTAGAAAATGGGTATTCAAGAAGAATATGAATGTCACAGGACAAGTCGAGAAGTTCAAAGCTCGACTGGTAGCAAAAGGATATTCCCAAGTCGAGGGAGTATTTGGTGATATTTGTTCCCTTGTTGCAAAATTAACTTCCATTAGAGTACTAATATCTCTGGATGAAAATTTTGATCTAGAAATAGAACAGATGGATGTAAATATAGTGTTCCTACATGGGGACCTGGAAGAAGAAATCTACATGAAACAAACTAAAGGATTTGTAGTAAAGGGAAAGAAAGAGTTGGTGTGCAAACTGAAAAGATTCCTTTCTGGTCTAAAGAAATCACCAAGGATGTGGTACTAGAAATTTGACACATACATCCTTAGTTTGGGATTTTTGAGAAGCAAAGTTGATCACTGCATATATTCCAAGGAAGAAGGTGGTTATTTCATACATGCAGCTTTGTATGTCAATGACATGTTGCTTATTGGAAACAACATGGATGAAATAAAGGAGGTGAAGAAGCAACTATCCTCCAAGTTAGAAATGAAGGATCTCGGTGCATCTAACTTCATTTTGGGAATGGATATTAAGAGAGATCGAGCCACTAGAAAGGGCATGGAAGGTGGTCCCTATGCAAGTGTTGTTGGTAGTCTAATGTATGCAATGGTCTGCACTCGACCAAACATTTTCCATGTAGTGGGAGTGTTGAGAAGGTACATGTCGACACCTGGAAAGGAGCATTGGATAGATGTCAAGAGAGTATTCAGGTATTTGTGTGCCATGAAGGACTATGCTATATGCTACCAAGGAAGACCTAGAGGTGACAGTGGTAAATTAAATTTACATGGTTTTGTTGACACCGACTGGGCTGGAGATCTGGGTCGATGGAGGTCGACCAACAGATATTTCTTCAAGATGTTTGGTGGAGCAATAAGATGGATGAGTAAGTGACAGGAGGTCGTAGCCTTGTCAACAATAGAATATGAATACATGGAAACCACTCATGGAAGAAAAGAAGGAGTATGGTTGCAAAGGTTGTGTTCAGGAATCGGGTTTGCGCAAAGAGCTATGAAGATAACTTGTGATAGTCAAAGAAAAATATTCCTCGCAAATAAACCTTCTTATTATTCGAATACTCATCACATTGATGTACAATACCGTTTCGTAAGAGATATGGTGGAAATTAACAAGGTGCTACTGGAGAAAGTAGACACATTGGAAAACATAGCATACTCGTTGACCAAGTCTGTGAGTGTTGTGAAGTTCTCTTGGTGAAAAGAGGAAAAGGGAATTGATACTCTGGGTCTATGAACGAAAGTTCAGGAATATCTTGATGTCAACAAAGAAGACAACAAGTGGGAGAAAGTTGGGTTGTTATATTCTTTGCAGTGAAAGTCTAGTCAAGGTGGATCGAATGACGATCGAAGTCGAGGTGGATCGACAATAGGCCAAGGGTCGAGGTAGATTGATAGTAAGTCAAAGGTTGAGGTTAGTCGACCAGGTAAATTCGAATTCGAAGGTCAAGGCAGTTCGACATGGTAAAGGCATCGACAACAAGTAAAATAGGTAAACCAACAAGAGTTCGATAGGTCAGCATGTGGAGACCAACTAAATACCGATTGAAGGTCAACTAGTAGTCGATTGGAAATATGACTTGGAGTCGACTGTAAAAAAATATCGAGATTCATGGGATTTGTAGCCAATGATCTGCATAGATCAGTAACCATTTTTAGGCGTCGTGTCTTTAGGTTTTTTCCTGTTTTAAATCCTATAAAGAGGCGTTTTGTAAGGTCATAAAGGCTAATCCTAAATCTTTAGATCATGAATGGATAATCGTTAAGAGTATGTAATTTAGAGGTTGTTGGTCATGCAGATGTAAGTCGAATTGACTACAAGATTGTTCTTGTAAAGAAAAGAGGGTATGATGTTGATTGTGTATTAAGTGTGGACCAAGGTTAGACATGTAACCTTTTATTCAAATTGAATAAGACAACAAGAGAACATAATTCTTAAGGAATGTTGGTTTTCCCGGTTTGGGTTTCCAAGGTAAAATATGTGTGTATTGTGTGATTGCTTGGTCATTTATGTTCTTGATTAAATTCTTCTTCTCTTCTTCTAGGTTTAGTGTGGAAGTGTATCTCATTTCCTGACACATATGTCCTTGAAATAGAATCAACAACCACACTTTATTCTCCCTTCTTGTAGATGATCTCATAATCATATCCAAACATCTTGGTCACCCATTTTTGTTGCTCTAGGGATGAAATTATTTATTCCATAAAATGATTGAGGCTATTATGATCAATTTTAATTTGTAAGTGTTTCCCCAATAGATAAGGATGACATAGATCCACTACATGAAGAATAGCCAACATTTCCTTTTCATAGGTATATTGTCCCAAATTATGCTCTGAAAGTTGTTTTCTAGTGAAATCCAAAGGTCTACCATATTGCATGAGGATTTCTCCAATTCCTTTCCCTGATACATCACATTATAGGAAAAAAGTCTTGGTGAATTTAGGTAGTTCTAGGATAAGGGTTGTGCACATAGAATCTTCCAAGGCTTGGAAGGATTGATCAATTGTTGCAGTCCAACTGAAATCATTCTTTTTAAGGAGAGCAGTGAGAGGAGATGAAATGTTGTCATAATCCTGAACAAACTTGCAACAATATCATGTTAAACCCAAGAAACCAATTTTTAATAGTTTTAGGGTGAGGCCAATCCTTCATAGCTTCAATTTTATTAGGATCCACACGTAAACCATATTTTCCTACAATAAGACCTAGGTAATCAACTTCATAGGTGCCAAAGGCACATTCAAATTGTTTGATAAAAAGTTTGTGCTTAGAAAATAGATGGAGAACTTGATCCACATGGGGAGATTAGATTTCCAAGTATTACTATAGATGAGAATATCATCAAAGAAAACTCATACAAAATCATGGAGGAAAGGATGGAAGACATGATTCATGAGACTTTGAAAAGTGGAGGGGGAATTACATAGGACAAAGGGCATGACCAAGAACTCATAGTGACCCTCATGAGTTCTAAAGGTAGTATTGGGGATGTTTTCCTCTTTCATGTGTATCTGGTAGTATCCAGAACGAAAATCAAGTTTTGTAAAGTAATGGAAACCACTCAATTCATCCAACATGTCATCAATGATAGGAATGGGAAAATTGTCTTTGATTATGAGTTTGTCAAGGGCATGAAAATTAGGACACATGCACCAAGTTCCTTATTTCTTGAGTACCATGACTATTGGAGAAGAATAGGAGCTAGTACTAGGACATATAACACCTTCTTTTAGCAATTCTTGAACAATTTTCTCAACTTCATTTTTCTATGCAAAGGGATGACGATTACGATGAACATTGGGAAGAAGACTTCCTGGTACTAGAGGAATGCAATGATCATGGGAACCATAGGAAGGGGGAATTCCATGGGGATTTTTAAAGATAGCATGGTTTTGGGAGAGTATAGATTGGAGCTTAGGGTGCACAGAGGATGTTTCATCGACATGAATGGAATGGAGTTGGGAAATAATGTCAGAATGAACTTTTTTGAGTATCTTTTCCACTCGATGGAAACTGATGATCTCAGGTGAACCGGCTATGATACCTTGGAATTTATGAATTTGTCTCTCCTACTATAATTGCATGGTTAGGTCCTTAAAGTCCGTGGGTATGGGGTCGAGAGTGCATAACCGTTCAGCATCGAGCACAATGTCACAACCTCCCATGTCGATAAAAAACAAATGATATTTCAGGTGGTACTGACCAATTTGTAGGCACACATTTTCAAAATTCCCAACACATTTCATGGAACGTCCATTGAAAATCATGATTTGAAAATTGTTGACTGCATGGATATAGCAATTTATTTCCTAGGAAATGTGACGATGAATAAAATTATGGGTGTTTCCATTATCAATGAGGATTATGAATTTCATGTGCTTAATGTATCCAATTATCTTGAGGGTTTGGGGAGCAGAGACACTAGTGAGGCCATGCAACGAAATCAACAGTTCAACTTCTAGTGGATCAGAGGGTAGAGTAGGATCATCTTTTGGGGGTAGTTATTCTACAAGGGAAACTTCGGCCTCCTCATCAGAAAAATCCTCAGAAATGGCCATAAAAAGCTTATGTTCCTTACACTTGTGCCCTGCAAAATATTTTTCATCACAATTATAGCAAAGACCCTTGAGTTGGTGTTCAACTATTTCTGGATCTTGAGAGGACTGGCATGAGGAGAAGAATTGGTAGCTCAAGGGAAAGGAAGAAAATAGGGTTTTCGGTTATGGGAAAAGACAACCTGTTGTGCTTCCCTGGCATGTTTAGTAGCTTCCAACAAATTCTTGGGGTAGCCATGAGGACCTAGGCTCAAATTTCATTCTTTAGGTCACTTATGAAGCATTCCCTAAATAAGGCATCTAACATGCCCTCCGATATAAAAGCTAAGTGCTCAAATGTGGTGATAAAGTCTTCCATGGTACCATACTATTTAAACTTGGTCAAATGGCCTAGATGGTGTGTGTTAGTGTCAAATCATTCATAAGTTTTGTCCACAAATTGTGTCCAAGAAACATACCCTTGGCATAAATGTTTACGCCATTTAAACCATTGTCAGCGTTCAAGATCCAGATAGAGGACACCATAAAAAAGTTTGGCCAACTCATTAGTGATGCCATGCAAGGAGAAGTAATGTTCCATTTGAGTGACCCAACCAGTGGGATCTGAGCCATCAAATTTGTTCACCTCCAGTCTCAAAAAATGTAGATCATGATGACGGGGGTTGGATTGAAAAGTCTGGCAGTTGGAGGAAGAAACACCTTATGGGTTAGAAGGTTATTTTGATGAGGTAAGGCCTTTAGGAATATTTAATAATTCAGTGATATTGGTAGCAAAGGATTCAAGTTGGCATTGTATGTGGGAATTGATGTCCTATTTCATGTCATGTTTCATGTCTTCCATTTTTGCATCTTTGGTGGAATGTATGGAGGAATTGATGGTGGAAATATTGGCATTGATTTGTCTCATTTCTTGATGGTTCATGGAGAGATTATATGATAGGGAATTAAGGAAATTATCAAGGTCTTGGTTGTTGGTATGGGCCATGGTGGCTCTGAATAGAAAAGGGGTTACTAGTGAAGGGTACCACTATGGTCAATGCAAAGAGAGGAATCCAATGGAATAGGTTTTCGGAAGGGTGGGTGGTTCCGTGGGAAAAAAAGTCTTACAAGTGATAGATACCATTGGGACCAGGTCAAAAGAGAGGAAATAAGGGTGTCGAGAAGGGTGGGTGGGTCCATAGGAAAAAAAAGGATTATAAGTGATAGATACCACTACAACTAGGGCGAAGAGAGGAAACCAATGGGATAGGTGCCAAATAAGGGTGTCGACGGGACCACTATACTTTATTCTTTACTCATGTGGAGTTATACTCCAGCTTGAAGAATACTACAGTGACGAAATTCCCAAATAGTTAACAGGTAAAATTGTGTAGGAATTTTGTAACTAGGATGTAGGAGGCAGGGTTGCGCAACAAAATATCCCTTATTTTCCTTTTCTATTCTATTTCGTTTCCAAGGCTTAGGGTTTGTAGGGGTCCTACAGAAAAGGGTTTACCATGTGCTATAGCTATTTGATATACGCACGGGTTCAAATAGTAGTACTCAACCCAATATATCACGGCACCAACTAAGGAAGCTCGACCATACCTTTATCCATACTACCCAATTACCCAGGTACTAGACAGTATCTTCCTAAGTGTTGTTCTCAATGTCACTATAGCAGTCAATCGGTCGATCAAATGATCTAAAGTTGGTTTCAAGAGACAAAGGGGACTCCCTATATACCTGACGGTACATGGGAGTGATGGTCATGTAAATATTATGTCTGATGTGGTACTACTCGAAGGGGTACCAATAGGGGTTACAAAGGTTTCCAACAAGGTGAAACTTTTGTTTCAAGTAACCTCGTGAAACAGTCTATATTTCCTACGTATAGTCTTCCCTGACCACAATTTTACCCATTGAATGACATATCTCTATGTTTTAAAGATGTTGACAGTACACGTCTCTACCATGGAAAACATTACCCACAATTTTGGTAGAGGAAAGAGAATTGATACCACTTGTAAGATACTGGATATATTACAATAAGCATAAACATAAAGGTTGCAACAAATATTAGCGGAACAAAAAAATATAGAGAATCACAACACCAAAAATGACACCTTTATTGATAGAAGTCCAAGTTTACTTACCTCTTTGAGGGGGAAACCTCTAGCAAAGTAAAGCTCTATTACAATAATTCTCAAGACAAGACTTTCTCATGTCTTCTACTACTATTTATATAAATTTTATCTTCTAAAGAACATTCTTGAAGAAGATCTTTCTAGAAGTGGAAGCTTCTATAATGTCTTCTTACATTAGACTTGTTTGCATTATTAAATAGGCCTTCTTAACTAATGTCAACATTTGTACATGGAAAATATATTATTCTACCAATGTGAGGAGTTAGGGAGATTAGGTCGCTATCACTTAAGCCCCAAACAAAGTTCTTGAGTTCAAGGACCATGAATTAGGAAATTGGTTTTCCATAGATCCTCTCTAGGGGATATTTGGCAACTAGAATATGGGCACCATTAGGATGATTTTTTAGACCACATATGTGAGTTAGGGGCATGTACCATGGTTAGAGGAGGAAAATAAGGGCCATAAGACCTAAACAAATATTTATTGGCCTTATGCTCAATGGACATGAACTTGGCCTTAAGCAACCACATAGATCCTCCTAAAGGGATGTTTTTCCTACGGGTTCCATTAAGAGGTCTTCAACACCACGTGTGGAATTCAAGACATGTACCAGGGCCTTAAGCCCTAAACAAAGCTTCTTGGGCTCAAGGACCATGAACTACAAAATTGGTTTTCCACAAATCCTCTCTAAAGGATCTTTGGCCTTAAATTGGGATATGGGCACCATTAGGAGGATTTTTCACACCACATATGGGAGTTAGGGCATGTGCCATGGTTAAAGGAGGAAAATAAGGACCATAGGCCCTAAATAAATCTTTCTTGTGCTCAATGGCCATGAACAAGACCTATGACTAGGAATGGGAACACCATTAGTATCTTTTGCATGATAAGAATGAGTCTCAATTACTCTACCATGGCCGAGGGAGGAAACAAGGACCTTAAACCCTAAAAAAATTGTATTAGGCTCTATGAGCATAAATAAGGCCTCAAAGAACCATAGAGATCCTCTCTAAGGGATCTCTAGCCTATGGGTGGGATATGGGCACCATTATTAGGTTTTTCACACTACAATTGAGTCTCAGGACCTATGGATTGGACCTCAGTGCCATTAGGAGGTTTTATGCACCACACATGGCATTCCATGCCTTGACCGTGGTCAAGGAAGGAAGATAAGGTGCTTAGGCCCTATTTGAATCTTCTCATGATGAAGCTTCATGAAGTAGTCCTCGAACAACTACACAAGTCCTTTGTATGGGATCTTTGACCTCTATGGAGGATTTTTGGTAGCATTGATGTGTTTTTCAAAATAAGAATGGGTATAGGGGCCTATATCATGGCCAGGGGAGGAAAGAAAGGACCTTAGGCCATAAACAAAGCTTCTTAGATTCGAAGGCCATGAACAAGACCTCAAACAACCACATAGATCATCCCCACAATATCTTTGGCCTTCAACTAGGATATGGGTACCATTAAAAGGATTTTGCACCATATATGAGAGTTAGGGCATGTACCATGGCGAGGGGAGGAAAATAATGGCCCGAGCCCTAAACAAACCTTTCTCACACCTAATGGCCATGAAAAAGACCTTTGATTGGGAATATGGACGTCATTCACATGTTTTTCATAATAAGAATGAGTATTAAAGCCTCTACCATGACCAAGGGAGGACACCAAGAGCCTTATGCCATAAAAAAAAACTTCTTTGAATTCCTTTCATTATAAAAAAAAAAAATTAATGGGTCAAAGATTTGGATAATGACATTCACGTCATAAGTATGTAACAATATTTTATTTATTAGAGT
This sequence comes from Picea sitchensis, assembly GCA_010110895.2. NCBI lineage: Eukaryota > Viridiplantae > Streptophyta > Pinopsida > Pinales > Pinaceae > Picea > Picea sitchensis. The sequence goes on from SNQJ01S0113808.1 coordinate 36,230, forward strand.
GGTCAAGATCCTATAACACAATAATTTTAATTATTATTTTTTAGACATCTAACTATAATAATACAAGAAGTTGAAATTGGTTCTCTTCAAACCACAATTCACACAATAAGTATGTAACAATATTTTATTTCTTAAAATTGTCAATGTTTTTAGTTGTCAAGATCCTATAACATTATAGCATAAGAATTTTAATCATTTTTTAGCCATCTAACTTTAATAATATAAGAAATGTTTATCCTATAACATTATAGCACAAGAATTTTAATATTTTTTTAGCCATCTAACTTTAATAATACAAGAAATTAAACACTATAGCACGAAAATTTTAATATTTTTTTAGCCATCTAACTTTAATAATACAAGAAGTTAAAATTGTGATTAATTTCAAATTAGATTAATATATAAATAATTTGAAACCATTCAAAATTAAACACAACTTTATTTATTTTTAATATAATATTTTATTTTTTAATAAAAAGATTACTATATTACAATATCCATAGTATTAAACATAAAGCAACCATATGATTCTTAAAACAAAAACGTTATGTCTATAAAGCCCCATGACCATCTACTCAAAAGAATATAATACTCATTAGAAATTACATAAACAAATTAGGGAAAGTGTCATCTACACCAAAAATATAACAATATCACCAAAAGGGCCTTGGGTGGTACTCAATATGCATCCCATGTATGATTTCAAGTGAGTTCAATTTTGCCATGTACTCCATCTTTAAAGTGGTAAAATTATATTTATTATATTTGTTTAAAAGAAATATAAGTTATAAGCTTCTTGGTAGTATATATAATCTGGTTGGAAGTATCCTTGAGTCCTCAATGCTCATAAATTGATATTTTGAAAAGAGACTAAGCCACACATGTGGTGAATAATGAGTTGTCTAAACCAAATCTATACCCTTAGCCATACATCTAGTCAATAGGGTTGTGGGAGTATCCTTGACTCATCAATGCTCATAAATTTAGATTTTGAAAAGAGACTGAGCCACACATGTGATCAACAATGAGTTGTCTATATCCTTAGCCCCACACATCTAGTCAATAACGACTTGTCTATACTTAATCAATAATGGGTTGTCTATACCAAGTCTATGTCCCATTCCCCTGACACTTGGTTGTCTATACCAAGTCTATGTCCCGTTCCCTTGGCACTCTTAAAAGAAAAAGTTAATTTATAATTTTTTGTCTATACCAAGTCTATGTCCCATTCCCCTGGCACTCTTAAAAGAAAAGATTAATTTATAATTTTTGTGTATACATAGTCAATAATGAGTTGTGTATACCAAGTCTATACCGCGTTCCATTGCCACTCTCAAAAGAAAAGGTAAATTTATAATTTTGTGTAGCTGTTAGTTCTATGACCCAAACCCATAAAGAATTAAAAATGATAAGTTGGAAATAGAAAACTCTTTGTAAATGATTAATCTATCTCCAAGAAACCACGCTGTATAAGAGGTTTTTGTTTTGACGAGTTTTTAATATTATTTCTTAGAAGTCCGACGCGGTTACTGAGTTTAAAAATATTGTTTTATAATATATAATATTATAAGTCAAATTTTTAGATAAATTAAAATTTTACATTTGATTTAAAGTTTAGTTAAAAAAATTTAACACATAAGTAGAGATGGCATAAAGATGTTAAGTCTTAATTAAATTAAGAGAAATTAAAAGAAAAAATCATTTTACAAAATAAAAATAATATTAAAAGAGTATGTGGTCATCAAAAGTATTTCTTTGTTTTCTAATTTAAAAAACGAAAATCAACATTGATAAAATAAGAACAAACTTTTATCAATAGTGACACTATGTGTTGGACAATTCCCAAAATCCAGTGGAATGAAATAATCTCTCATTTTTGTGACACTAAGAGAGTTGAAAATGAAAAACACTTTCTTTTAGAATGTAGTGAGTATACCCAAATTAAATCACAATTTCAAAATATTTATCACAATATGGACTTTTCTAACCTACCTAAAACAACATAGGCCCATCTTAACCAGCATAGAAATTTATCCTTAACCAGTTTTAGAGTGTTTTAGAGTGACAAGCTCCACCATTAAATTTAGGCACACAATCACACATCTATCTAATAGTGGGCTAATACTAGGGTAGATCCATCTTAAATCTGAATCTATAAAACACCAAGAGAGATCAAATTTCTTAATGTGTAACTTTTAATTTATATGTTATTATCTAAATATGTATCTACTTAAATATTTAATTTGTTTTTAATTGAGTATACTTTATTTTTATTATTATTATTATTATTATTATTATTATTATTATTATTATAACTTTATATAATCTATCATATTAACAACATCTTCCTCATACTAAATTGTAAAGCATCTAACTACTCTCTATGTAATAAATAAATAAATTTATTAAAAATTAACTATTTATTAATTCTTAAAAAATTATATAT